>JAXCEF010000262.1:0-77126 GCA_037178605.1 Colletotrichum euphorbiae
TGTTTTATTCCTAATAGTTATGGTCTCTATTCTTTAAATACTTTAATAATTACTATAAGTTCCTTATTATATATCTAGTAGTTAAGTTTAGATCTACTAAACTTTTTTAATATAAAGGCAACTAGTTATAGTTAATTCTTATTATCTCATTATCTAAGGTATATACCTATAGCGAAATCTGAGGCATTAGTTTCTAATTTAAATAGTTTATTAGGATTAGGTATAAATAAAATAATATCTTCCTCTATATATCGCTTGATCTTTTTAAAGTCGTTTTAGTATTCTCTAGTCTATTGGAATATATTATCTTTTTGGGTTAAGTCCTGGAGTTATTAGCTTATTTCAGTATAGTTCCTAATAAATCTTTAGTAGAAGTTAATAAATCTGAGGAATAATTATATATTCTTAATATAAGTAGATATAAGCTAGTTATAGACTACCTTAAATCTTTCTTCAGATATCTAAATAATTCCTAAAGTAATAGTAAATCTAAGGAATTTAACTTCTTATTAGTAGAATTTGCTTTTCGCTAGCTCTACTAAGAGTTTTACTTCTTATAGTCTTCACAGCACTTTATGCACATGCTCCTTATATTCTTCGAACGTTTTAGAGAAGATGAGGATATTATTGAGGTATACCACAATAAACTTATTGAGGTATTATTAGAGTATTTTATTAATTATGGTCTGGAATATTATAGGGGCGTTTATAAGTCTGAAGGGTATTATAAGCGTCTCAAAGTATCTATATTGTGTTCTAAAAGCTATTTTCTATTCTTCGCCTTCCTTAATGCAGATAAGGTTATAAGCTCCCTTAAGATTAAGGGCTATAAACTAGTTCGCACTATATAGGAGGTTGCATAGCTTAGAGATAAGTAGTAATAAGTAATAGTTTTTAATAGTAATATTATTAAGTTTCTAATAGTTAACAAATAGTTATTTCTTCCCATTCTTCTTAGATATAAAGAGTACTAGATACCCTACTGGGGATATTAAGAGTTAAATAAATCCTTTCTTAAGGTTCTCTTCTAGGTAAGCGTCAAGTGCTTCTATTTCTTCTTAATTAAGTCTATAGATCTTATTAAATATTAGTTCTTTTCTAGGCTTTAGCTTAATCTTATAGTTATAGCTACTATATTCTAGTAATCCGGTATTAAGTTCTTTAGCAAATAGTTTATTATACTACTAGTATTCTACTAGAATAGATAGCAATTAATCTTCTCTATTAATATCTATTACTAATAACGTCCTAGTATTTACATCCTTAATTTATAGGTAGGCGAGGAATCTTCTTGCTTCAGTCGTTTTATAAGGTTTATTTGAGGCGCCCTTCTTTAGCTACTATTTAGTAACTAAATCCTAGTCCCAATAGAGTTAGCCTATTTTCTAATTTATCTGTAGGTTACTATTATATAACTATAGTTTTCTAAGAATAATATCATATTTATCTCCTATCTCTATAATATTAAAGTTTAGTCGCTTATTCCAGCTATAGATCTATAAAGGGAGTTGCGCGGTCTCCGTATTAATACGTCCTCCGCTATACTAGACTTATTCTCCTTTAACAGTATTAAGGTTATAGCAGTCTTTAGCTGCTTTCTTATTCCAGGTTATCTATTATTTATTTACTATTCTGGGCGAAATAAAGTTTCCTTAGGCTCCGCTATTAATTATTATAGAAGTCTATCTTCTATTAAGTCATATTTAGACTTATATATACTCGTATTATTGAGTTTTTAGCGCTATTACGCTGTATAGGAACCTTGTCGTCTTTGCTTATTATTATTCCTTATTAGTAGGTGAGTCTAGTTTTTCAACTATTAATACTAGAGTTATCTCCGCTATACCTTGGCTTTTTCTTCCGAGTGGATTCAGCATTTGTCGTTCATACATTAGTTCTATTCTATATAGGGGTTATTGAGACATCTCATGGGGTAGTAACGATATAGTTTGAATAATGCTATATTGTCGTCAATCATTTGGGCTAAGTCCCACATAGGGAGTTGGTTCTCCGGGTAGTATTGCGCGATGGGTCCGGGTTGGGTAGCTAGCTGCGCGTTTTCCTGTTGGAGCTGGAGGATCATATCGTATATCTGTTGAAGGCTTATTGCTTCCTAGGTGTTTATAGGGGCTATCTGGGCCTATTGGTTATTTGCGGGTCTTAGGGCCGCGGGTTGTGCGTTCCCAGCACTGTTAGCTTGCTGCGCGTTATTATTAGGAGTTAATATAATTCCTATCTTATACTATTTAGTAGCATTAAAGGTTAACTTACTAAATAGGAGCAATCAAAGTGTTATAGTTAGCTATCTGACGGTAGGGTTCTACTAATAGAAGCTGAGGGATAACGCTAGGTTAGTAGTATGGTCTTACTATACTATATTGCTAAATAAATCTTAGGGTTCCAGGAGTATAGTAATCAGTTATAGTCCTCACAAGGGGATCATAGTATAAGATAAAGCTGAGAGTACCTATTAGAGTAATCATAAAGTTAATTACTAAAGAGCTATAGAAGTCTGTTCTTAGGGGTCCCAAGTCTATACTATATATAAGTCCCAAATAGTTCTTTTCACCCTCATTACTAATTACCAATCGGGTACTAGTAATCGCTTAGTAACTACAAGTGAGCGCTCAGTAGTTGCGGGTGAGCGCTTAGTGGTTCTTACTACACGCTTAGTCTTATCTTATCGTCACGTGATTTATACTATAGTTCTTCCATACTATGAGCATCCTGACGTTCCCGTGATCCTGCAGTACAAATGTCCTGCCCTAGCCGTCTGATGCCTAGGTGGTTTGGTTGGTTATTATCCTTGCATAACGGGTTGTAACAAGTAGTAGCCCTATTGAGTTATGCTACTAACGTCTAGGTGTCTGTTTCTAGAATGAAGTGTTATCTATATAGATAGTTATATACTCTCTTTAAAGCCTTTAAAACACCCCAAAGCTCCTTTTTGCTAGCGTTATAAGTTGGTTTAGGTCCTAACTAGGTGCTACTCTTAAAACGAGAGACTATATATTAATAATTAATAAATTAACCAAGAACTTCTCCCCAACCTATATTACTAGTATTAATAATAAGATAGATGTTACTGCTTTCTTTAGTATAGTTAATAGAGACTAGAATAGGGGCTGATATAAGCTTGGTCTTTAGCGTGTTTATAGTAGTCTTTTGCTCTTCGCCCTAGTTAAAGCTAGTATCTTTCCTTAAAAGATTAGTAAGTAGCTTAGTAATCATAGAGTAATTCCTTACCTAATATCTATAAAATATTATAATGCCTAAGGAAGCCCTCACTTCTACTAAGTTAGTATAAGTAACCTATTTATAGATCTTGATTATCTTTACTTCCTCTAGATAATATCTATTAGTCCTATATATATAGCTAATAATTATTACTGCTTCCTAGGCCTATTGCAACTTAACTATAGCTACTATGCACTCTGCTAGCTCTAAGTTAATAAGCATGTTATCTACGTTCTTTAAATGTTTCTAAATAAATCTATAAATACCTAGATAAAGCTAAACCTCTTAATTATTATACCTAGAAGTTAGCTCTTTAATTACAATATTATCTAGGAACGCTTTATAGTAGTGGGGTATAAGATTATATAGGATCCTAATTATAATTCTTATAAACTATATAACTGAATTTATAGCTCCTTAAGGAAGGGTATATATCTGCAGTACGCTGATTAGTAATGCGAATATTATTATATCTCTGCTTTTGATATAGAGGGGGACTTAGTTATAACCTGAGAAAAAGTCTAATAGGGATAATAATTAATATATTGAAAAGTCTTCTGAAAACTCATCTGCTGAAGGTAGCAAAGCCATATCTCGAATTATAAAGCTATTTAACTTAGTTACTAAGTTAATTAGTCTTATATTGAAGTCCTTTTTGCATATAAGAAAGAAAGCGTTGCAGTAGGATATATAACTTCCTTCTAGGATTCCCTTATTGAGTCTATTCTTTAAGATAGCAATAATATCCCTTTCTAATCCCTTTAGAATAGGGATTCCCTTTACTTACTAGGCTTTGTGAGGCATAGTTTGAATCGTCTACAGAGGGGCAATAGAAGGGTGAACAGAGCTATAGTAATTAAATTCTCAGGCTAGAGCCTTTTCCCTTGCATCTAGAATTACAGTAAGGAGCTTCTTTTTATTTAGTAGCAAAAAGTTAATAGTTTTGAGTACTACTTCTAGTTAGGCTTTTATAAGTTATAATCTAGCTTTAATTATTGAAAACTTTAGCGTATATAGGCTTATAAATAGGGCATTTAGGTCCACAACTATAGTCTTTTCAGCCCTTAACTATACCTTTAGCTTCTACTTTAGGTCTCTATCTAGTATTAAGCTATTTGATATAGTATTATCTACTAGTTAAACCTTCTTGTTCTTCGTCTTATATAGAGTACTAATATCTTCTATAGGTTGAGTTTTTATTTTGTCTGCCTTAAAAGAGTTGAAAGGGTTGCTGCTAAGTAGGATAATATCTATTAAGGTAACAGTTTTAGGTTTATACTAATAAAGTCCTTTGCGCCTTTCCCTCTGCCTTATTCTCTTATCTATCTTCTTTATAGGCCTGCGAATGCAGTATTTATAATTAGGGCTATAGTCCCCACGTCCTCTTATACGTCTAGTGCTTATTATTATATTGTAGATAGTATCTAGTTTAGAGGTAACTTCCTATTAAATTATAATCTCTATAATCTTATTAAAAATATTACTAAACTCTTTAAAAACTATAATAACCTCTTTATCTAGTAATAGTTATTATTATATATCTTCTAGTATATTATTAGGGTTGACTATTTATTATATTGCTTTAATATCTTTATAAGCTCTTATAGAATCTAGTATTATATTTAGCTCTTCTTTATCTTTAGCTTTACTCTCCTTAGATTCCCCTATAGACTCTAAGCCTACTACTATAATAGGTCTCTTAATAATAGCTTCTAAGTTTTTGAATAAAGGGATAACTGAGGGGATATGAGGGCGTATTAGCGCTGGGATGAAATAAATTAATCTATTTTAGCAATAATCTCCAGAAAGCGAGTAGTTAAATCTCTAGTATAAAAAGATAGTGGGATGTTGATCTTAATATTCCCAGACTAAAGGACTCTAACTATCTAGTTCTGCGCGTATTCCAAGGTTATTCTAGTCTTTAGAATAAAAGGGGCCCTAAGAATAAGATCCTTATTATAGGAGTTCTTAGGGAAAACGAAGAAGCTAACGTCTTGGATTGCGCTATTACTAATATAGATATTATCCATAATTACGCCTGTAAATTAAGTATTAGTGTCTTTAATTAAGGGCTTGTCTTCTATTTCCTTAGTCTCAGCAGGTACTTAGTCTTCAGCTAGCTCTTTAGTAGCATCTAGAAGGGCAATATCGTTATCTTTATTATTAGATAGCTCTTTAACTCTACTAGAAATACAGATAGGGGGGTCCTAAACTATTAGTAGGTCTACTAATTGCGAGGCTTATTAGATATAAGTGTTATAGGGTTTATTGCGATAGCTTAAAGGCCTTAACCTTTTTGCTACTATGATATCCTTAACTAGGTTAATAAACTAGCACTTTAGCTTAAAGCTAAAGAGAGTAGTATTAATGAAATCGTATAATTATGTAGCTATCTTTCCTTAATTTGCAGGCCTAATAGGCTGACTAGACTGCGCCCTATTGTGATTAATAATATAAGCGACTTCTTTTAGTAAATGAGGCTACTACTTTGATATTAGTCTGCTTGCTGCTATAGCGTAACTTAGGTAAGATTCTTTATCAATTAGGATATACTTAAAGATCATCTGTCTGTTAGTTAACTTCGCGTTTTAACTCTCATTAATAATGCTAGTCTCGACTTTAGCTGGGGAGTTGAGGGTTTTAATATAGTAATAAGGTGCTATATAGTAGTAAATCCCGTTTTAGCTCGCTATAAGAGCTTTAATATAGGAATTAATAATATAATTAATAGTGCTATAAAACTAATAGTATCTAGTAGCCTAGAAGAAATTATATCTTGGGGTGCTATCTAACTATTAGTAGCTACCTCAATACTTACTGCGGTAGCTACCTCTGCCTCTTCCCCTGAAATCTTGACCTTATTGATAACTACCTCGATAGCCTCCTTGAAAACCTTGATTCTAATTATACTAGTTAGATTGCTACTAATATTAGGTCTGCGAATTATCTTGAGATTATTAATTATATGCTTTGGTAGCCTCTATAGCGTTTAGGTTGAAAGTAATATCCCCTTAACTAGTAACTCTCCTAATGAGGGCTAAAACGTCCGTTTTATAGTTAGCTCTATTGATATTGAGGGTTCTAAAGTTTTCTACTAGGGAGTTAATAATAGAGCTTGCTATTTGGGCTGCTAAAGGCTCCTTAGTCTTTGTCTTTAACCTAGTTAAAATCGTCTTTAAAGGGATAGATAAGGTTATTATAGGCTTAGGTTTAATAAGGCCTAATAGCTGCTAAAGTTCTTAATAAGTAGTGCACTATCTGATGAGGGTATTTTTAACTACTATCTACTACTTTGAAATAACTTTAGTAAGCTTATAGCTTAACTCTCGAGCTATAGCTTTTATAGCTTTCTTAGAAAAGCGATAGTAAGCAATCTAAATGAGCTTAGTATTAGTAAGATCTAGATATCCTCGCTAGATAGTATGCTAATAAAGCTAGTAAATAGTAGTAATTAAGGCTATAACTAGGGAAGGATTATTATCTTTAATATAAGGTTCTATAATAAGGTTTCTAAGGTCCTTATTTAGATCCTATTAAGTCTTTAGGTCTATAAATCTAAATTAGTAAATACGTTTCTCCTTAGCTTTAGCCTAGGTCTTAGCTTTATTAATATATAATTGCACTATATCTCTATAGTTAGTAGAACTATATATATAGACTTTATTCTTTATATCCTTATGAACCTTATAATATAGCTTCAAAAGGCTCTTATACTCTATGAGGAAGTCTGAGATATTAGTTCTAATAAACTTAGGCGCTCCAGTTAAATAGAGAGTTATTATAGTAATAATAGGATGCTTTATGAGGATACCCGCTAGGATAGCAAAGTCCTAGTTAGTATAATCCCTTGTTAATATGCTAAAAGGGCTTAAGGAGGCTAGGTTAGGCCCTAAGTTGAGATTTATAGGCCTATCCTTGCTATCCTTAGAGACTAGTTTATTTAAAGCTTGAGATTGTATCTTGCTGAATAAAGGGCCTAGAAACTATTTTTTAGGCTGCTTCCCTTTGCTAGAAGAGGACTTAGTATCTGGGTTGCTAGAATGAGAGGCAGATATATTATTTATAGGTCTGCAAATACTATATTAATTATATTTAAGTATTATTAAGTAATTATTTTTTAAATCTCTATAAGATATTACTAGGTAGATATATTAATATAACTTCTTAATATTTTTCAAGGTAAAGGGGGTAATAGTAGATCTTCTAGAAAATAGAATAAAACGTAATAAAGCAGGAAAGAAATATAAATAAATATAGAAAGGCTTTATAGCCTTAGTCTTACTACCTTAGTAGTAATCCCACTCTAAGTCTTAATATTTAAATTAGGAAAGTCTTCTCTAGTGAGGCTCCTATCTTAGAATCTTATAGCTTACTATATTAAAATACTTTATATATTAGTATACTTGCTCTTAGCACTTTAGGCCGCATTAAAATAGGTTTATTAGTATTCTTTTACTAATCTAGTTAATCTCACTTTACTTATTAGCTTAGTAAGACTACTATTTCTCCTATATTAGTTTTATTTATAGCTTTTTAGCTATTTTAGCTACAATAGACTAGTTAAAAAGACTAGTAGTAGATAAGAGTAACTGAGAAAGAGGGAGGGATATAAGAGAGGAAAAGAAAAATAGTTAGTTCTAGCTGAAATACTAAAAGAAGGGAGGATTTCAGGGTTTTCATAATTCCTATTAACTTTTCAAAAGAACACTCGGCCGTAGCAATCCCTCCATAGGCTAATAGGTCTGCAAATCGCCCATTCTCCTCTATCTAGCTCTTATTTATATATTATATTATTGTTTCTTTGTTTCTTTGTAGTAGCTAGATATTGTAATTGTGAAAGGAGTGTATATATATTGGTATATATTATGATAGCGGGACGTCCGAACGCAACGAAGGCACCCCACTCTCTTGGAAACCTTTGAGGGTTGTGGCAAAGAGCAAAAAGATCTGCCTCTAGGCACTATTAGGAAGAGCAGGAGCCCGGTGGGGACTGCAAAGATAGCAAATAATACAACACTACCCACAAAAGGATAGGAATAATAAAAGTAGGCTCAAAAGATGCGCATAGCGATTCGCAGATCTAATCAGAAAGAATGGGAAGAATTGGGCTTGAAATGAAAGAGATATTGTGGAAATCATATGTCGGATTATTAGGGTATGAGCCTCTTAAGGCCGAAAAGACTATTAATGATCGTGATAATAATGATGATGATCAAAAAAAACATGAAGAACGTGCCCGCCCTCCTTTCCTCCCCGCATCGCAGTCTTCCGCTTTTAGACCCCATTGACAGTGGGCCTGTGACTCCGCTGACCGAGCAGCCAAGCCATACCGTCCCATCCCACTATTAGTCTACTAACTTTATAAAGTACTCCAGCAAGCTAGCTAATAAGTTAAGTTACGCCTACTTAAATATCTCACAAAGTTTTATAAGCGCTACTAACTTAACGCAGGGGCGCTAAATTAATTTAAATTCATAATTAAAGATAACTATAACTTTAATTACACTATAGTTATTAATATTATCTACCTCAAAGAGCGCCTAGTACTCCATATTATTAACACTATAACTATATTTAATATAGCTAAATTCCTAAAGGATTTATCTATAACTATAACGCTTAATACCTTTAAATAATACTAGATCTATACCTAAGTCAAGCCGCTAGATATTGCTATTACTAATACTAATACTAACTTCACTTTATTAAAATAGCAAAATACCCTTTAGGCGCTTTTAATAACTACTACTAAAGTACTAGTTAAGGCCTATAACTCTATTAGTAAGGTTAAGTAATATTATATAATATTATAGAGGGTATATATAATTATCTATAAAGACCTACTTAATATAAACTATATGATTATTCTTCAAATAGCTATCAAAGCTATTAATAACACTATAGGGCCTAATAGCCTAGTGCCCACACTACTTATTTTTAGCACCTACTCCCAAATTAATAATAATTCGCCCCTATCTCTAGACCTCTAGTAAAGGGCCGCTGCTGTATAGAGGGAAATAGAGGACCTCTAGAAGTACTAGGCCTCCCAATAAGTTACTAACGCCCTCACTATCTATAACAGCCCAAATATAGCGCCAATCCTTTAGCTACTACTACTATCCCTCATCTAGGTCTACTATAAAAAGAAGGGCTAATAAGGGCTATACTAACTCCTCACTATTAATAGCAAGACCTATACTCTTAACTTGCCCCATAGGCCCCAGATATTCTAATTAATAGTTATCTACCTATAGCACTAAGCTAATAAGGCTATACTACCTCCCCCAGACCTAAATACTAAATAGGCGACGGGACTAGATAATAATAAAGGTCCTAATATGCTGCTACTAGAGGGACTCACAGGCCTAATCCCACGCCGCCAAGGCCGCCCCCATAAGAAAGAATAAGTCTAAGAAATATCGCTAGCAGGCCCAATACATAGAAGTGCATAAGTAGCAGACGAAAGAGCAGAACAGAGGCCCGCAATAGCTACTTTTATAGCCACTACTACCTAAGCACTTACTAATAAAATTAGTAATACTATAACGTTTTTAACTATAAAGAAGCAAATAGATTATAACCTCGCTATATAACTATATAAAGATAGGATTATTAGAACACCTAGAGACCCTTTTTCAGCCTCATTAACTATAGAGATAACTACGCTTTAGAAGCATAGTATTTTTAAACTTATTCCATATAACGCTACAATCCATAGTTAGTATTATATCTTTAAGTTACATATAGCCTACAAAATAAAAGGCAAGGGCACTAATTAGCCCTATAAGAAGTTAAGACTTATTATTTAGAGCTATAATAATAATAAAAAAGCCTCTATACTTACCTAATTACCTATAATATAGCAGGCTAGCTAGCAACTCCTTCTTACTATTGCCTCATTACTTATAAAAGAGGGCTATATACTATAGCTCCATAATATCACATAAGCATATATCTAATCGCAAATAGAGCTCAATAGGTTAATTTTCGCAGACCTACTAAAGGAGATTCATAATAGATACCCTAAAAACCGCATTATAAGGATTATTAAACCGCTATATAGTATCACAGAAGCTAGTACCTATTAGTAGGCTATATATAGTAACCGCTATAGGAAGAATCTCGAGATAGACTAATTATCTTTTAACTTATGCCTATCAATTTCTTTAATAGCCACAAATAGCTATTTTAGTATTATTAGTATATAAACTAATAATACTATTAGACTATTTATACTAAAGTTCTTATAACAAGAAGATATAGAGCTTAAAAAAGCTAATTTCACTACTAAAGCAAAGCAGTAAATTAACTATAAGTCCCCACTAATATTTAATAGTAGCATCATTACTTTAGATAATAATAGCAGTCTTACCCTTTACTAAAAGGGGCAAGAGTCTAAAATCAAGCTAATTAACCTAAAAGCATCCCTAAATAAATGAAAATAATAATATATTTAGCAAAAACCAAGAGAAGTATATATTACCTCTATCTATCAACCCGAGGCCTATTTCAACCTATCCGCTACAGCCTAGTATTAAGATCCCACTATAGAGGATAAAAAAGCCCTTAATTATTGCCTCAAATAGCAAAAGAAGAACCTTAACTAAAGCCTAACCTTTATGCCCATCAACCTAGCTATAGCAAAACTCTTTATATTTATAAATAGGTCTTTTACTAATAATACTAACCAATTCTTTTTAGATTAGATTTATTATAGTTATTACTAATAAGACTATAGCTAATAATAATAATACCTTTATAGTAACTAGCAATATTATCTACTTTAGTTTAATAAAGTACAAAAGGGTTACACAAAGTATTCTAGCCTCTAAGGTCTATAGTATAGTAGCTAGCGCAGATTTAGCCTATACTATCGCTACCACGCTATAAAAGATTACTATATACTTAAAGAAGCCTACTATCCCGACTGTTATTTATACTAACTCATATTTACTATATAAGTGCCTTATAAAGCTTAGCACTATAAAGGAGAAGCGCCTCATAATAGATATAATAGCACTTTATTAGTTATATAAGCGATAAGAGATATATGAGGTAAGGTAGATGAATAGAGATAATAACCTAGCTAATACCTTTACTAAAGGAAGCCTAAATCTATCTCTCAAGCGATTTATTAATAATAATATAGTAACAATTCAAATAGAAGGATAAGTAATAAGATAAGAGAAGGGCCACAAGAGCAATAATATCCCTTCCACCACAAAAGATAATGGCCACGCTATTAAAGGTGGCGATAGAGGTATAGATGGAGGCCTATAATAGCTATTAAGGGTAGCGACGAAGGCATAGAGGAAGGCCTTGCGAAGGATTTAGTTTATATCGTTTTGGGATCTATAAATAACTTTATTTGTATCGTTTTGTATGGGTTACGGCGCGCCTGGCCTCAAAAGAAAAGATTGCTAGTGTCGCAATAACCCCGTAACCTATGGAGTAGTAGGATGGGCACTCTGCGAGATACAATATTATACATACGTGCGTACGTCACGTGACCATATTCGCAGGCCCAATATAGCACAACACTACTGCCCACGTAGCTATTTATATCTTAGACTCTGATACACACACTCGCACTACAGAATAGCTTCAATACGGACAATACGTATTAGGGCTACGCGCGCGTACTGTTACCCACCCCGTGTGAAACTAATAATAATATGTATTAAAGTACGTTATTTCTAGGTTACATTTAGATTGGTTTTACTCTATCTGTATAGGATGCGAAATCGAATGGAGAGTTTAAATATATAATTTATATTGTTATATCTTATAGAGTTTTAGAGATATAGTACTTCAAAGATATAGGAGTAAAAGATATTACTTTTACTCTATTTCCTATAGAATTAACTTTTAGGGCTCTAATCTAAGTAACTTTTAGTAGATAGTTATCTTTTATAGAGTAGCGCTATATAATATAGCTCTTAACTCTATAGGTATAATAAGTATAGGTATCTTTAGAGTAGGCGTTTTTATTTTTTTGCTATTAGGGATATATTAGATAGGTATTAGAGAATAATTCTAAGTTCTATTAGGGGCGGTATTTTTCCTTCGCCCCTAAGATATATATAGCCCTAATTATATAGGTATCTCTACTAGTATCTTTAGCTATTAGCTTTTAGTAGAGCGCTTGAGAGTAGCTAAGAGCCTTCTAGTATTTAATCTTCTAGGTAATATTCTAAACTTCTAAGAGCTATTTAATATAATTAGTCGGTAGATTAATAGTAATTAACTAGTTCTTTAGCCTAGGGGTGAGGTTAGTCTTTAGCAGAAATATCTAGACCTAACTAGGCTAGCTACCACCGTCTATATCTACTAGAGTTTACTTAAACCTTAGTAAAAAGGCTAAGAGGGACTCTATCTCTCTCTACTAGAGGGTCTATAGTTAGGCTACTACTTGAGGCTATAGGTTAAAATCCTTCTAGGTTTAGTTAAGGTAGGCTATTAATTCCTTAGAGGTATATTTTTCTCCCTTACTACTTGCTATATAGAAGATAGAAACTACTAGTTAGGGGTTAGTATTTAGATATAAGTTAATAATATATTATACCTCTATATCTATAGAGTATAAAACCTAATTAATTGTAAGAATATATCTTATTACTATACTTATAAAGTATATTTTCTCTACTAACCTAAGAACTTTAAGAGTAAGAGTAGTAGCTTCTAGGTTATTATACTAGGTATTACTAGTATTCTACTAGTAGTAGTTATCTAGGGGGATAAAGCTAATTACTAGTTGCTTATCTATAGCTCCTATACTTATTACTAGAGGTAGTTTAATACTATTACTAAGTCAGTGTGTAATAGCTTACTTGAGTTATTAGCTATTAGGTTATTAACTATCCTAGTAACTAGTGGGAAGTAGCGCTTGACTTATCTCTCGTCGTTATAGTAGTGAGCTTTAAATATGTGAAGGGCTGGACCTGAGTCCATGCGATAAGAGGTGGCGTAATACTGTTTATTTAAAGCAGAAGAGGAAAAGAAAGAGTTTTCTGCTTTAGTAAGGTTATTCTAGGTTTGTGGGTGGCTACTGGGTGGGCCCTAAGAGCGGTGAATCTAGGCAGAAGCCAAGATAGTTCTAACTGGGCGTAGCCCGTAATACTACCCTTCTAGATACCTTCTTTTATTCTCTATTATTACTATTCTAAATATTATACTTATCTCCCTAATTCTTCTAGTACTAGTCTTTATGAGACTAATACTTCTCTTACATCTTAACGTTCTACTTCTTCTTAGTATTATGCTCTTGGTAGTATTATTCAGTATATAGATAGGTATAATTATATATAAAGTAGGGGGTTAAATTAATAATATTAAAGATAGCTAAGTTAGAGTATTAGTGAGAGGGCTGGAGGGTAGTAGTATTTTAGGTGCTAAGCTTTATAGCCATACTGCCTGGGGACTCTATTATGCTCTCTGCGCTTGCGCCTTATAGGCGCGCTACTACTACTTGTTACGGGCTATGCCCCATTGCTACGGGCTACGCCACGGTCGCATCAGTGGATTGGCGGACATATCCCGTACTTAAGTGCAGCCAAGCAACAAGTGCATGACTTGTTGTTACGTACCTTTTGTGTGCAGTTAGCCCAATTGGTAGTACCGCTGCGCACGCACGTACTGAAGGCTGAGATGCTATTGGCTACAGCACTAATCTCCTGCGGGGCCCGCCCTTCACACTACTAATATCTTAATAGCTCTTTATTTTAAAACTCTAATAATATAAAGAGGCTATTTAGCTCTTTTTAGTTCTTAGTAGATAGCTTTATAGTTAAATTAGCTTTCTTGTCTTTATTTATTTTCTTATGGAAGTGTTAGTGTCTTTTTAGTATGCCTGTGGCAGTACTGAGAGAATAATAAGATAAATAGCGAAAGAGCAGTAAAAAGAAACAGTAGGATAGAGAATAATAACGAAATATAAGTATATATATAAAAGTTATAAAAGTCTTGGATACTTATGTCCCATTCTACTGATCTATTCAAAGGCGATAGACGCTATGTGATAGTGACTATACGCTATATAATAGTAACTATATGCTACTATATTATAATAAGAAGAGTAAAGAGATAAGCTAATTAATTATTAGCTCCTATATATAATTCTTTTATAGCTTTTGCTTTTCACTCTCCTTTTAATATTATATCTTAGTATATTAAAAGAAATAAGAGTTCATTTTATCTGCTATTATTATAGAGCTTAATCTATAGGCGTATTTAAAATAACTATTAATAATGTACTAGTTAAAGTTATTATAGTAATAGCTTTAGTTTTAATAGATTTAGTAGAATTACTTCATAGAAACTAATAGTGAATAGAGATAAGTATAATAGTATTAATTTAGGGGTTTATCTTAGGATAGAGGGGATCTCTAAACATATCATATTATTTTATAATAGCTTTAATAGTAAATATCTTATTTATGTTATTAATTATTAGAATAATAGGATTAAATAATAGATATTAATATATAAATCTTATTACTAAGTTCTTCTCTCACCTATATATAGAGATACTTCCTCCTCATAGGTGGATATGAGGGGTATTCTGAAGTAGGATCTACATCAGGGATAATGGATCTTCCCACTTATTCGGCAAAATCACCTACCACCGCGATGCCTCTCACACTATCTAAGACTTGTGTATGCACTGTTGTCAAGGAATACTGACAACATGCTCTGCTGACCAAACCCGTAATGCGCCTCTCCGTGCATAGGGAAGCTCCGAGCCGGATTGTGTTGGCGTTGTCTTGCGTCTCCTACGACGAAGGAGGTCTGCAATGATTGTCACCTCGTCCGGAAATGTCGACATTTACGGTCATCATCACCGGTGCTGCTGTTGCTAATGTCTCGGTCGAGGGTATTTTTCCAACAACTCTGCATTCTCGTGTGACATCCACCGCTTGTTCTCTCTCGAATCTCAACGAGCTTTGCAAAGCTTCTCCTGTCAATCCGCCCGCCCCCAATAAGTCTGCGCAACGCCGTCGCTTGACCCCCCAAGTCTACAGAGTAGTCCACCCCAACTCCCGCCCGAAGCGAGCGAGCGAGCGAGTGAGCTCTCGTTCCTGGTCCGACTGAACACCAACCTTGGGAGCTATAGAAACGTCTTCGAATGGTTCCCTAGGGGGTGGGGGTGACATTTCCCCGTCTTTGGCCAATAATTGTCGACAGTCACCCTCTCTACCGAGTGTACCCTTACCTATTGTCTCTACGCGACACGTTGTTCTGCCACATTACCCACGTATCTCTGGTCACGCATAGACCCGACCCAGAAACGAGTCTAGTTGCCCCAAAAGAGCATGCCGCAACCATGATGCGTTGCAATATTTGCTTGGAACTGCTATTCCTAATGCATATTGACTCTTTAGGTTGCGCTTCGGACGCTGCTGTCGTGAGAATGACGATTCGGAGCCCTCCACGTATCACCCCGTATGCCTATACGAGTCACGTCGGTCGCTGATCGGGCGCCCAGCGAAACTTCAAGCAAAGCGCCTACCTTACCTACCTACCTACCTACCTACTTACCTGGCAAGAGACGATTATTGGGAAACTGTCACCCAGGCCGTCGACCAATTGCAGTTGGAGTTGCAGGGAGGCCTGGTCTAGCGTCGTGCTAGCGCGGTTTTTTCTCCCGTAAAATCAAGCAAAGCACCTTCCGTTATTTTTTGAATTTGTTTATGGAAGAAGGCGCTTTGCTTGGACGAGTCACTTGGTAACCTTTGTGTCCGAAAAAACAGTAGTTTCTAACTACTGTGACGAATTTGAACAAAACCTTGAACATAAAACGACTCACGTTGGTTGCTAATCAGGCGCGTAGCGAAACTTCAAGTAAATCATACCTTCCTTACCTACCTACTTTATAACTACTAGTAAGAGATAATTATTAGGAAACCATCACCCAGGCTATCGACCAATTGCAGTTAAAATTGCAGGGGGGGTCCCTGGTCTAGCGTCGTACTAGCGCAGTTTTTCCTCCTATAAAATCAAGCAAAGCACCTTCTATATTATTTTTGAACTTAATAGTTTATAGAAGAAGGCGCTTTGCTTGGAGTAAGCAAAGCACCTTCCGTATTGTTTTTTGAATTTGATAGTTTACGGAAGAAGGCGCTTTGCTTGGATCAACGATTATACGTCGCGGAGACAGCTGAGGGTGGTCGTCTGCCGTCGAGTTCAGCTCGCGAACCCCTCAACCCTCGACCTTGTGATTGGCAGACCAGCCGCTCTGAGATGTGAACCACACCGTCAGGAGGACCGATGCCACCCCCGAGTACAGTCCAGCCATGGTCCCGAGTATGGGCAAAAGGGGCGCCGGGCCTGGTGTGACGCGGGCACCGAGATCTGCGGGAGCCCAAATCTCTGTATATAAGTATACCGCGGCCGTCGCGATCCCATTCGTGTGGCGCCTCCTAGTCCACCATCGCTGAGCTGCCGCTTCTGTGTCCTGTCCGGTCTCCAAGCTCTCGTTTCTGAGACCTTAGACTATCTCGGCATCTGCTGCTCGATAAAGCCGGCAAGATGGCTAACGCAAAGTCTCTAGCACTTGCCTTCCTTGCGAGTCAAGCGTTCGGGACCGATGGCGCCGCAATCACTCCCAGGTCAGACGTTCCTCCGGGATTTGTCGCTGCGTCATACTACCCGGCGCCGTATGGTGGCTGGACGGCAGACTGGGCCGACAGCTATGAGAGGGCGAAAGCTCTGGTTGATAAGATGACCTTGGCCGAGAAGACAAACATCACTTCCGGTTCTGGTTTTTTCATGGGTAAGAAGCCAATCATTTCAATTGTCGCCGTAGGAGACTAACTTGTTACTAGGGTACGTGTGAAATGGTGTAATTGCAGCGCATCTGCTAATAGTTCGAAGACGCTGTGTGGGAAACACTGGCAGTGCTCTGCGTGTCGGGTTCCCTCAACTCTGCCTCGCAGACTCAGCAACCGGAGTTCGTCAAGCTGACAATGTCACCGTCTTCCCGTCCGGTATCACTACCGGCGCGACTTGGGACAAGGACCTCATGTATGCTCGCGGAGTGGCCATGGGGAAGGAGTTCCGTGGCAAGGGCGCGAACATCTATCTCGGCCCAAGCGTCGGCCCTCTTGGCCGCAAGCCAAAGGGTGGGCGAAACTGGGAAGGTTTTGGCAGCGATCCCGTCCTGCAGGGCAAAGCAGGTGCCTTGACTATCAAGGGTATCCAGGAACAGGGTGTGATTGCTACCATCAAGCATTTTATTGGCAATGAGCAGGAGATGTATCGCATGTACAACGCTCTGCAGCAGGGTTACAGCGCCAACATTGGTCCGTCTTCCGGTCCTCAGCCCGGCTCGCATTGCTGACTTGACAGACGATCGAACTCTGCACGAGTTGTATCTGTGGCCGTTCGCGGACGGTGTTCACGAAGGAGTCGCGGCTGTTATGACGGCTTACAATGCTGTAAGAACGACTCAACGGTGCGGCTCAACGGTGCTTCGAATGACAACTGACGAACCGACAGGTCAACGGCTCCGCTTGCAGTCAGAACAGCTATCTGATCAACGGCATTCTGAAGGACGAGCTCGGTTTCCAAGGTCTCGTGATGAGCGACTGGCTTGGCCACATGAGGCAAGTGAACCCCTACCTCAGCACAGAGTCGGGTTACTAACTAGCGAAACAGCGGAGTTGATTCTGCTCTCGCAGGACTCGACTTGAACATGCCCGGCGACACCCAAATCCCCCTTTTCGGTTACAGCTACTGGATGTACGACCTTACGAGATCCGTCCTCAACGGCTCCGTTCCCATGGATCGCCTCAACGACATGACCACTAGAATAGTCGCGAGCTGGTATCAAGTCGGCCAGGACGAGGGTTTCCCCGAGCTCAACTATGCCACGGGAACCCGTGATCGCGAGGGGCCACTCTACCCAGGAGCGGGGCCCTTTAGCCCGAGTGGTATCGTCAACGAATTCGTTCAGGTCCAGGACAACCATTACCTCATTGCCAGACAGATCGCGCAAGAAGCCATTACGCTGCTCAAAAACGCAGACAGCCTCCTCCCCATCCAGTCCTCTGCCTCGATCAAGGTCTTCGGCACAGGTGCTCAGACGAATCCCGATGGCCCCAACGCCTGTGTCGACAGGAGCTGCAACAAAGGACTCCTCGGCATTGGATGGGGATCTGGGACCGTCGATTACGAGTACTTGGACGATCCGATCACCGCCTTCAAGAAGAGAGCCAGCAACGTCGCCTACTACAACACGGACAGCTTCCCCTCGGTTCCGGCCCCGACGGACGACGATGTAGCTTTTGTCTTCATCACTTCCGATTCGGGTGAGAACGGGTACGTCGTCGAAGGAAACAACGGCGACCGCAGCTCTTCTGGACTCAATTCCTGGTACAACGGCAACAAGCTCGTCCGGGATGCTGCAGCCAAGTACAAGAATGTGATCGTGGTCATCCACACGGTCGGTCCCATTCTGGTCGACGAATGGATCGACCTGCCCAGCGTCAAGTCGGTCTTGGTGGCGCACTTGCCAGGTCAGGAAGCGGGCGAATCACTCGCCAACGTCGTCTTCGGCGACGCTTCGCCCTGCGGCCACCTTCCCTACAGCATGACCAAGCAGGAATCCGACCTGCCTGACTCCGTCACGCGGCTTACCGGCGGTTCCTTCGGCCAGCCCCAAGACACGTACTCCGAAGGACTGTACATCGACTATCGCTACCTCAACAAGAACGGCATCAAGCCACGGTTTGCTTTCGGCCACGGGCTGAGCTACACGAACTTCTCCTTCTCGGACGCCAGCATCAGCTCTGTTACGCCTCTCAGCGCATCTCCCCCGGCCCGTCCCGCCAAGGCTGGTGTGCTGGAGTACGATGCCCCCATCCCGGATTGGACCGAGGGCGTCGTCCCCTCCGGCTTCAACAAGATCTTCCGGTACATCTATTCTTGGTGCACCGAGGGCGAGGCGAAGCAGGCCGTCGAGGATGCCAAGACTAAGAAGTATCCCTACCCTCCGGGCTACAGCACCGCGCAGAAGCCCGGTCCCGCCGCCGGCGGCGCGCAGGGTGGCAACCCGGCTCTGTGGGACGTCGTGTTCACCGTCTCCGTGAAGGTGACAAACACGGGCACGAAATACTCGGGCAAGGCCTCTGCGCAGGCATACGTGCAATTTCCCGAAGGCGGGGTGGACACGCCGGTGATTCAGCTTAGGGACTTTGAGAAGACGAAGAACCTTGCCCCTGGAGAGAGCACCACCGTGCAGTTGGAGGTGACGAGAAGAGATGTCAGCGTTTGGGACGTGGTCGGCCAGAACTGGGTTGTTCCGAACACTCAGGGCAAGTACAAGATCTGGGTGGGAGACGCGAGTGATCGCTTATTCTTGGCCTGCTACACCGACTCCAAGTCCTGTGAGCAGGGTCTTCAGAGTCCTGTCTAATGCTTCTACCATAAATCTTAATGATATTTCTGAGCAACCGAAACGAGACCTGAGGCTTTCTACTGCATTCCTAACGTCTATGGCTTGGCTCTCTTGCAACGACTCACAATAGCGTTCCCAAAGCTGGAACACGCAAGATACGGGTAAGATGTAAGAGCAACCAGTACAGAACCCTAACCCCGGCCGACCACCTCGCCTTTCTTGATACCGTCAATGACGCTCTTTGGAAGAGGATCCTCCTTTTGAACGAAGCCTCCTTGCGCTCCGCAGGCTTCCAAGATGTAATGTCAAGGCCATCACCGCCAATCTCACCGACTGTGGACTTGTATTCCTTCAGCGAAGCCTTGAAACCCCAGGGGTCTTGGCCGTGCTCTTCAGCCGTGGGCAACTCAACCTCGTCATCCACATCTTCCGCCAGCTTCTTTATGCCCCTGACGCCAGAGAACTTGATGTCGTACTTCTTGTCGTACGCAGCGACGTAGCTGTCGTACTGCGAAGGCACAAACGGGAAAGGACGGGCCTTGGACTTGCGAGTTTTGGTGTCGTACTCCAGCAAGGAGAAGCCACGGAAGGACGCTGCGGTCTTGATCTTGCGGAACCCGGCGCGTGTGATGACGAAAGGAGCGTCCGGATGGTCTGCGGCGAGCTTTTCGCAGAGATAAATCTTGCCGGTCTCGCCGCCGTCGCACTTCGGCTTGGGCTGGCCGTCATCTTCTTCCTCTACATCTTCGTCGTCGTCGTCGTCGTCATCCTCATCTTCGTCTTCGTCCAGTTCATCCTCGTCCAGTTCATCCTCGTCGTCACCGTCGCCACCCCGAGCAGGTTTGGTGCCCAAGGGGCATCTGCAAAAGTAGGTGAAGGCGTGCTCGGGATCCTTCACGGCCTTCTTGTAGTCTAGGTCCACATTGCGGGAGTTGGAAACAGCCGAGTACCGGCTCTTGCTGGACCAACGAGTTTCGTTGTCGAAAGAGGAAGAAGAATCGGACGTGGTGGTGTTGGTTTTCTTTGAAGATCCAGCGGTGTCGCTGGCATCTGAGCGTCTCTTGGGAGGCAATATGGAGAGCGATCGCGTGTAAGTGGGAGGGGTCAGGGATTGGATGTCAAGTCGCGGTTAGGCGAGCCGATCACAGAAGCCCCTCTGGAGACCCCTGCTGCATGCGTTCAACCTCTTTTCCTGAAATAGGTAATTAGCCTTTGACTGCCTGACAGCGAACCGAAGGATTGCTTTAATAAAGACGCTGCAACTGCGCTCACCTGTCGCGATGCTGCGATTTGCAGGTTCCGCGTCCTCCCGTCTGAAAGCTTGCTGCAGAATCAATCATCACTACCATCCATCAATGCATGCACGCTGACATACATGGGATAAGGGCGGCGATCTGCCAAACCTGCTCGCTACGTCACCCTGGAAACCTCTAGATTGCACAGGTCCTCTAACAACATCTACCTAGTCTTTACGCAAGATTTGTACCAAATCGTTCGTTCTATCAACTTCAAGACGAATTGTGGGAAATAGACGAGGACTGGGGGTTACCAAAGTTCCATAAACCAACGCAAACCTAGGTTTCGGTTTCTTGCCATCGAATTCTAGCGCATCTCCTACGATCTACTTCAAGTCCTACTTACAGCCAACTACCTAAATCTGTTTGCTTTCTCTAGCTTCTGCTCCACCTGTACGCCCTGCCGTTTGCATTTGCGCCCTTCGCTCACCGTGTTGAACATTGGCATCGACTTCCTGTGAGATTGATGGCAAGCTGATAGATAGGTGGATATGTCATCAACTTCTGTCCGAACTACTTCAGTCCAGCCGGCGTTTGACTTGTTTCAGAAATTGCGCTCTTTTTCAAACCTTTGCAAAACGACTTCCTCACACTTCGAAGTCTTGCGACAGTTTATGCTTGGTCAATTGTATTGCGGCTTCATTTACAACACCTACCGACAGGCTTTCCTTGGTAGCACGTCTCCGCTGTCGCCAGCTGCTCAACCAAATTCAGAGAACAATCTGTCATCTTGGGTATTAGACTGAACATTCACCATCAGTGGCGTACCAATTGGATCTTTCGATATTCAAGACTTCAGACACATATCAACCACAATGGGCTCCCTTGGCCCAGACACCAAGAGGCCCTGGATCCAGACACCATGCATCGCATCAGCACCCCTCTCCCGCATAGCAGGATGGTGAGGCCCAACATCCCGTACGTTCACGGAAACTTTAACTGACCAAGTCCAGCAACATCTTCCTCAAACTTGAGAACCTCCAGCCATCGGGCTCCTTCAAGTCTCGCGGCGTAGGCAACCTCATGTTCCGCGCCGCCGCCGAAGCCACGGGCGCAGACGTGCACTTCTACTGCTCCTCCGGGGGCAACGCCGGCCTCGCCTGCGCGACCTCCGCCATCGCTCTCGACCGCAAGGCCACCATCGTGGTTCCCACCCTCACCCCACCGCTGATCATCTCCAAGCTCCGCCTCCTGGGCGCCCACTGCGTCCAGGTCGGCGAGAACTGGGCACAGGCCGACCGCCACCTGCGCGAAAAACTCCTCGCACGCGACCCGACGGGCGTCTACGTCCCGCCATTCGACCACCCGCACGTCTGGGACGGCGCCTCGACCATCGTGGACGAGCTGGTCTCGCAGCTTCCCGACGTCGACATCGACGCCATCGTGTGCTCGGTCGGCGGCGGCGGCTTGGTCAACGGTCTCGCGCAGGGCGTGGGGCCGGAGCGGTGGCGGGGTGCCGAGGGCCGGGAACCACCACGTCTGGTCGCCGTCGAGACGCGGGGAGCCGACAGTCTGAACGCGAGCGTGGTGGCCGGCGAACACGTCACGTTGCCGCGCATGGCCTCCATCGCAATATCGTTGGGTGCGACGAGGGTGTCGGAGAGGACGTGGGAGGTCTCGCAGGAGACGCCTGGGTTCTGCAGCGTGACAGTCAGCGATGCCGAGGCGGCCATGGCGTGTGTGCGGTTCGCTGACGACGCCCTGTTTCTCGTCGAGGCGGCGTGCGGCGCGACGCTGGCGACGGTGTACAGCGGCACCTTGAGGAAGCAGCTTGGTGCCAGAATGTCGGATGAGGAGTGGGCGAAGAAGAATGTTGTGCTCATCGTCTGCGGTGGTTCGGTCATAACCTTGGAGATGCTGGAGGGATACCGTGCCAAGTATGGCGATGCGTATGGAGCGCAGTAAAAAAAGAAATTTGGTGGCGACTCATAGAGAAGAGTAGATAGACCACGGCTCATAGTACAAGAGGCTAAAGACGATGCTTCTTAGTTGCTATCGTTTTCCTCCTGCCTTCTACCTAGAGTAGACAACCTCGTGAAAGTCCTCCGCTGCCTGAACCCCTGCCGCGGACTCGATGAACTGGTCCAAATCTCCCAGGACCATTTCAATCTCCCCAAAGTAGTTCACTTCTCCCTTTTGCGTGAAGCCAACCCTCCGAAAGAGTGATATGCTCGCGGCATTGCTCTGCTTGATCTTAACCATCAGGCCCTTCAACTGTGCCTTCCCATTCTTTCCCTCGCCATCAACATACTCCTTCAGAATCTGCTCCTGGTTCCGATGCACGTACACCAGCAGCGACGTTACTGCCGCGAATCCCACCCCTTTTCCGCGGTGGTCCTCGGAAGCGACCATGACGTCCACTTCTCCTATATAGGCCTCTTCTTCGTCGTCGTGAGGATAGACGAAAAAGTTGATGTCCCCAATCATGCGCGCAGCGGCATCCACGTCGCCCGCTTTTACGCTGGCCACGTCGGAGGCCGCAGTCGAGGGTTGGCAGATGACGAAGGTGAGTTTGTCATGCGAGGTCCTCCATGACTGCTGATTCTCGTATTCCTCCTCCAGCGTCAACGGCTCGGACGCCGTGGCTTCTTGGATGTCCTGGTTCAGAAATCTCCGATTAGTCTTCGGCGCAGGGTCCAGCGGAGCCGAAGCGAGGCAGAGGTTTGCTGACCGGATCGCTCATCCACTCGTGATACCGCTCGACATGTCTCGCTTCGTACGGCACGAGCGTCACCGCTGGCGTCGCAATAGCTATCTTCCGTCAGCCATTTTATACCCAGGACCAGCGACTCATCACATGCCTGTATTCTCATTCAACCTCATCGTGTGACCTGCAAGGGCGCCTTCAGGCCTCACCCCCCCTCCCCCACTCAACCCTCGTCAAAGAAGCTAAGATATAAGCGATGCCGGTGCAGCTACCCCCGCCCACGCTCCACGTCTGCGTCCTGTCGGCGTCCGAACGGGGCAAACGGATGACTGTTGGTTGAAACAGACGATGCTCTCCATCTATGGAGCCTCTAAACCCCTGACAGTCTCAACTAGCACAAATGTCAAGGTGCCAGAGTGGTTAATGGGCTGCCCTGCTACGATGTCTCGGTTCCGAGGTGATCTGGCAGTTGAGGCAGTGGCTTCGGTCGCGCAGGTTCGAATCCTGTCCTTGACGGCTTTCTTTTGCGATTTTGACTTGGCCGATTGGTTGAGTCACTTGCGTAAGTTAGAAGCGGTTTTTTTCTTTTTAAGTAGATGCGGCGGAGTTTAGTGCCCGCGGCTGCGTTCACAGCGCGGGTGACCACTCACGCACAGGTACTTGAATAACCTTTTACCCGTCAGATACGGGTCAAGGTGCCAGAGTGGTTAATGGGCTGCCCTGCTATTAGTTCTACTAACAGCTGTTCAGGCAGTGGCTTCGGTCGCGCAGGTTCGAATCCTGTCCTTGACGGTTTCATTTCATTTTTGAAAATTTGATCTCGCCAACATTGATTTTTGCTTTGTGATGTGTTGTTGCTAGCCAGTCAGACGTTTTTGATTCTCTAGAGGCATGCAGACAGGCATTGGCGGTATAAAAGTGCGTATTCTGTATCGGTGCGTAATTAGTACAAAGCTTTCTAGTGTATGTAGTCAGTCTGTTTGAACTTGTCTACGACACAGACAGACTCTACTTCCTTACGTTCCTGTTCAGGAAGACGTAAAACGGAGTCAAACGAATGTGACCGTCTCATATTGTTCCTCAAAGTTCTTACTACTACTCGTACACTCATTCGCCATTTACGGAGATTCTATCATTACAGGACAGCATCAGACGTCAAGGCTAAGATGTCCAGTCTCAATTCTCAGCAGCCTGCGGCGGAAACAAGGCAGCCCACGCTCCAGGCCGCCCCGGATCGATGGTGGGCGAACCATACGTCAGGTCCTTCCCGAACACCGCATCCTGGAACTGTCGCTTGTTCGCGTCGACGCCCACGTAATCAAGCAGCTGAGCCATCTTGGTGGGCATGATGGGTTGGAGGAGAATACCAGCCGCCCTGACAGCCTCCGATGTCACGTAGATAACCTCGTGAAACGCAGCTTGGTCTTCGGGATCCTTCGACTTGACCAGCTTCCACGGCGTCGCCTCAGAAATGTACTTGTTTGCCTGGGAATCCCGTCAGCGACTCTCCCTCAACCAATGATGAACAACAACAACGGCCTCACCTCGACAAGAACGTCAAGAACGCTGCGGACAGCAGCGTTGGGATTCAGTTCGTCCATGCGCTTCGACATCGCATGCGCCATGCCGTCAATCGCCGCTTTCAGCCCCTCGCTGGCCGTGAGGCTGCGTCCAATTGACGCACTATTCTTCTCCGCCCACGCGACCGAGTTCCTCAGCTTCCACGTCTTGCTCCTGGCAACCCTGTTCATCAGGTTTCCGACGGTCGACTGCAGATCCTTCTGATACCGCGCCACGATCAGCGAGTTCTCGTAGTCGGCGTCCCTCTCGATGCCGCCGTCGCGCATCATAAAGTACCGCATCGTGTCTAGTCCCCACCTGTCGACGGCGAAGAACGGGTTGACGACGTTCCCGATCGACTTGGACATCTTCTTCTTCCCCAACGTCCAGTGCGCGTGGCACAGCAATTGCTTCGGCAGCGGCAGGTCCAGCGCCATCAACAAGGCCGGCCAGTAGATCCCGTGGAAGCGCACGATGTCCTTCCCGATGACGTGCACGTCCGCCGGCCAGCCTCCGACGTGCTCCCTTCCGGGCTGCCATCCCGGGAACCCGGCCTTTGTCAGGTAGTTGACGAGCGCGTCCACCCAGACGTAGATCGTCTGCGAAGGATCATCCGGCACGCGGACGCCCCAGTCCAGCCTCTGAACAGGCCTCGATATGGACAGGTCCTCGAGGTTATTCTGCACCCACGAGACGACCTCGTTCTGCCTCTGCCTCGGCACGATCCAGTCCGGGTTCTCGTCGTAGAACTTGAGCAGGCGGTCTTTCAGCGCCGTCATGCGGAAGTGGTAATTCTTCTCCTCGACCCAGTCCACCTCGTTCCCGGACTCGATCGAGGCCATGATCGTCCGTCCCGTCTGCGGCACCAGCGTCCTCTCGACCTCGTTCGCCGCGTAGAAGCACTCGTCGCTGACGCAGTACCACCCCTCGTGCTTGCTCTCGTAAATGTACCCCTTCTCCTCGAGCACGTGCCAGAAGTGCTGCACGGCCTCCTCGTGGTCCGGGTCGGTCGTGCGGATGAAGTGGTCGTTGTCCATCCCGATCGCGCGCGCGAGGTCGCGGAACTTCTCCGCCGTCGTGTCGCAGAATTCTTTCGGGGCAACGCCCTGTCGCGCGGCCGCCTGCTGTACCTTGGAGCCGTGCTCGTCCGTCCCGGTGCAGAGGATCGCGGGCCGGCCCTTGAGCGTCTGCCAGCGCTTGAGGACGTCGGCGAGGAGCATCGAGTACATGTGTCCGACGTGCGGTGCTGCGAGCATTCCAATCAGCTTACGCATCTAACGGAAGGGGGGGCAGCTCGGAATATCTTCACTTACACGCATTGACGTAAAATATTGGCGTCGTCACATAATACGGCTTCTCGCCCTTGCCATCGGAGCTCGCGAACCGTCGAAAGGCCTGCCCAAGGCTGCACGAGGGGCAGACCCAGGCCGGTCGCAAAGCGGGAGCATGCCGCCTGCTGCGGAACGCCGAAGCTGCGGATAACCTCACTGGCCTCATTGAGCCTGTGTTGCTTCGTGACTACTGTCGCAGACTCATGTCCTGAAATCGCTGCGAGAAGGTGATTCAGCTTGCGCGAAGTCACCAGTCCCTCTCGAAATGCTCCGACTTTCTCGCGGCACCGTACCGATTGTGCCTGCCGATAACGGTGCAGAGCTCTTATCGGAGGAAATGATCCCTGCACCCCGCCAAACTCGAGCCCTTCAACTAAGTGAGCTTTGCGACAAGGACTGCGAACAAGTAAACAACATTGCGCGAGATACTCGAACACCACGATCCCGATTCCCGAAGCGTAATAGAGAGGAAAAAAGCCGAGAAATGTCTCTTCCATCCCGCGAAACCGAACTCAGAGCATCCGCAGACGGTAGTACCACCACCATCACCACCCAAGCACCCACGCACCCGCGCACCCAACCCACCGTACTTCTGAAGCCGTGACCGAGCTAACACATCCCAACCCACGCAGCGGCCTCAAGCTTCGCAGACGTATACTACGACGCCCTCAACCGCCGCAAGCCCCAGGGCGCCATCTCCAACTTCTACACGACGGCCTGCTCAAAGTACCCCTCGCGGCCCGACATCTCCATCAACGGCGCCGTCCTGACGGGCGGGCCCGACGAGTACGTCGCCCTCCTCGATGCGCAAGGCCCCGACGTGCGCTACGAGATCGAGTCGCTCGACGCCCACGTCATCAACCCGGACTTCTCCCTCGGCTGCCCCGAGCACCTCCGGGGCGCCGGCGACAAGAACGGCGCAAAGTGCAGCGTCATGGCCCAGGTCACGGGCAGGGTGTACTACGGCAAGGGGCGCGACGCGCCGGCCAAGACGTTCAACGAGGTCTTCGTGCTGGTGCCCAACTGGGACACTCTGGTCAAGAACCCCCCGCGCGGGGCCAGGCGGTGGTTGATCATGAGCCAGAACTTCCGCGCGCTGTAGAAAGGGCCTTGGCGGCGATGCGGTGTTGGAGGAGGAGGAGGAGGAGGAGGGCGTCACCTCCAGAATGAGCCGTGTGTTACGATGATCGGATTGCTTAGAAACAGAATGAATTAGGTGGGTACCCTCTTGTGATATTCAATTCAGATAACGGGAACTGACTTCATTGCAGAACTCTATATGAGGAAATGGTTCCGCGAAGGGTTTGTTTGGCGGATAGAGCCAAATGGAGTTAGCGTCAACGTGAGTTATACCCATCATCAGGCCAGACCTAAGGTCGTGGAGAACAAGACCGCTCGATAGCGCAAAGAACATCAACTGCTACACACAAACTCGCTACTACTATGAGATCTGTTGCTTCCTGTACTTCCAGTATCCCGCTCTCACAGGGTCCCACTTCTCGGCCAGTCGATCGAGGTACTTGGCCGCCTCGTCCTTCTGCCCCTTCTCCGCGAACACCTCCGCCAAGAAGTCGAGCGCATGGCTGCTGCGCACCTCCTCCTTGTCCTCGCCCTCACCTATACCCTTGACAAACTGCGCAGCAAACGCTTCCGCAGTCGCCAGCTTCCGTCCGCCCTTGACGAGCACGCCCCTAAGGTAGTTCCATGCGGCCTGGTTCTGCGGCGCCAACAGCGTCTTCTCTTCAGCGTACTTGACCTCCCTGTCCACGATGTCTGCAGGCACCTTCGGGTCGTGTTCCGTGGCGTGCGATCCCGCCGTCGACGATGCCGGGTCCGAAAAGACGAGGAAAAATCGGTGCGACCACGCCGAGTTGTTTCTCACGTCCTCCTCGATCCAGTTCTGCGTCGACAGCAGCTCCTGCAGGTTCCACAGTCCCAACTTGCGCACGAGATACTGGCGATAGCTCCAGACGTGGTAGTTCTTCGTGTCTTCATCCAGCATGCGCGTGAGGAACTCCGTCTCGGATCGTCCGAAGCGCTTAACCTCGTCCGGGCTGTCCTTGATGCGCTGGTGATGGTGGTCCAGGAGCAGTTGGCGGTGGTGCCAGATCTGGTAGTTCTTGATGTGCTCGAGCGAGACCTCGTTCAGCCACTCGATCTCGTCGATGACGGGGATCTCGAGAGCCTCGACGATCTTGAATCGGTAAAGCCAGACGGTGTAGTGCGCCGGGTTCATGGATATGACGTGCTCCGTCAGCCGGAGAGTCCTCGGGCTGTACTCTTCTGCGACCATGACGGCGCGCAGGTAGCTCATGACTGGAAAGGAACACAGTAAAAGTCAGTGGACATGCAACCCAACTCCTGTCGCGACCCATTCCCCGAGCACATATGACCAAGTCAAGAGACAATTGAAAGGACGTGAATTATTTACCCTCAGCATAGTCCTCCGGGTAAGCAATCGTAGCCAGCGCGCCCTCGGGCTCCTCGGCAGGGATGGGCACGACGTCGTCCCATTCCGGGTCCGTGGCGTACGGTCCCATCTTGTCCCCGTACAGCTCCTTCCTGATCGCCGCCATCTCCCGTCGTCTCTTTCTCTCCTCGTCAATGTCTTCCTGGGTCAGCTCCGCGACCTTACCCTCCGTCACGTCGGGGACGCCGTCTCGCGCAAACTCTCTCCGCTGAAGGAATCTCCGGTGCAGCACCTCCAGAGCCGTGAGCTTCGCTTGTTTCGCGGCCCGTACGGCGAACTGGTCGATGGGGTACTCGCCGAGGTCGCGGCCGTTCTTGTCCTTTCCCCAGTCGTAGACGATCTTCTGATCGGCGGTCCGCTGCTTCTCGAGTCGACGGATCGGCGGGCTTTCCCTGCTAACCTGCTTCCAGAACTCGCGCTCCGCCTTGTTCGTAAGATAGATCTCCCTGTTTCCCACGCGGCGCACCAAGCTCGCGTTCACCCAGGCCTGGCGCTCGTTCGGCGTGAGGGCGTGCAGGCCTCCGGCGTCTTCTTTACGTCGCTCGTACGGGTTCGTCTGGTGATAGCGCTGGAAAGAGCGTTCGTTGATCGTCTTTGGGGGTTGTTGGGGTTGGGCCACAGCTTGCGTTTGCTGTTTGCCTGAGGAAACTGGTCAGCTAAGAAGTAGAAGGCCGGGAGATGCATCGGCCGCGCATGAGCTAGATGGTTGGCTCGACGTCCAAATAGGGATGCGTTGAATGTATCTTACTCTTGTTCTCAGCTTCCTTGGCTTTGGAGCTGACCTTGGATTTGGCGGGCATGTCTGCGGCTGGCTTGGTCTATGGCGGGGTTGAGCTGGCGGCGAGGAGGTACCTTATGTTCCCGGCCGGCTGTGGAAAATGTTCGCCCATGGCCGCTACCCCACCACGCGCGACCTGGAGCCCCTGGGCGCTACACCTGAGAGTGAGACCCTGGCCTTCCCTTTGAATGGCCTTGTGTGGTATATAGGTATGTAGCACGACCTCCAGCAGATCGACGGTTTGCCCATGGCAGCCAAGATGCGTCCACTTGCAGGTTCGGAACTAGAAGATAAATAGAAAAGAATTTAGTACCGTAAGGTGGACTTCTAAGATCTGCACGCAGATTACGTATAACACATGAAGCCCCCTCTTATTCTCGTCTTCCGCGCCATTATCATTTCATACAGCAAACAACCTGTAGAATCAAAGGCTTTTCCCGACTCTGCGCCCTGGCAAAGCTGGTGAAAACAAAGAAGCAGACTTGGAAATAAAAGAAGAAAAAGAAAGAAGCGCTCCTGCCTCAATCACCGACTTTCAACCCTCCAGAACTTCCATCCCTCTCTTTCTCCGACGCCACCGTGCACACCGACCAGCTTCTCCACGCCTTCATTGCCTTCGGCGTTCAGGAAACTTTCCAGATCGATCTCCATACCACCCTCGTTGTCCTCGTCCATGCCATTTTTGAGGACTGCCGGCCACAGCACGCCTACACCGTCACCACCGAGTGTCGTCTCAAACTTCTCGAAGCCCTCCTCGGTCAGCTGGCCTTCCAAGCGTCCCAGCTTCTCCTTGGGCACGTTAGGCTTCAATAGAGTGATGGAACAACCGCCGCCGCCCGCACCAGTAAGCTTCGTCCATCCGATACCCTCATGGTCCACTAGCTCCCGTATGCGTTCAAGACGCGGGTGAGATACACCCAAGGAAACGAGAAGTCCGTGATTGATGGTCATAAGCTCGCCCACCTGCCGCAAGCTCTCCTCGCTCGAGTTGTCGAAGTTGTCGGCGCCAATAAGACCATCGGCCGTATTTGTGACCTTGTCAATAGCGTCAAGAATGCTTCCGACAAGTTTCGGGTGCGCGCTCTTCAGCTTAGCAACCTTTGCGAGCTCGTAACCTGTGGACTTGGCCTGCTTCGTGTTTACGAGCAACAACGGCAGCTCCGGAAAGTCCCATAGAGGTCGCACGGCGGGAGGCTTGTCGTAGTCTGTCCGTTGGAACACCACAGCCTTACCCTGGGTCGCAACGGTGTTGTCCACTCCTGAAGGGTTGCCATGTATGCACATTTCGCACACAAAAGCCCATCTGTTGATTCTCTCCACTTGCAGCTTTGCCTCTTCAGGGGGTTGATCTGGGTGTGGGCCCGACAAGGTGCGCAGCTGCAGGAGAAGGGCCGCCGCCAAGCAGACGGCAATGGACGCGCTGCTACCTAGGCCTGCGCCGATAGGAATTGTAGATCTCAGAGTGTACAAGCATCCGGGAAAGGATTGATGTCCGAGCGAGAGGAAGACGTAGAGGAAGGCCGACGCGGAATTCCGGTGTACTTTCCGCACTTCGTCGGTCTTATTTGGCGAGACATCGGCAAGATATGGCTGGATGGCAGCGACGAGATCTTTATCAAGGTCCGCCACCAAGTCGTAGTAGGACTTCTTTTTGGAGGGGTGCTGGAAGATTGCCCAAGGGAGCTCGTCGATGTTCCAGGTGTGGTGCAGGTCGATGTCTGGGAAGCGCAAGGAGACTGTTCGCTTTGACTTGGATAGTGATGTGACGAGCAGGTAGGATCGGAGAGAGATGGCGGCAGCGATGGCTGCCTGTTGGATGCGCAAAGTTAGCAAACGCGACAAAGTCTGCCGAAAAGGGACCTTCGCAGCCGTACCTTGCCGTGAACCACAGCGTGCTCGCCAAAAACAATGACCTTGCCAGGTGCCGAGACCATGAAGGAAGGCATCATGGGACTTGAGGCCTTGCGGTCCAACCTGAGTTGGTGGGCCAGATTACCATTTCCATTGACATAGGCAGACGTTGGTACGCCATTGCCGGCGACACCGTCTAAGCCATTCCGCATTTCGGGGGCAAAGATGGCCATGAGCGCGTTTGGTGTGGTGCACCTGCCTCAGCCGGATGAATTGGTAATTGCGAAGAAGAGTTCGTGGGATGCGTGAAGTCGTGGAGGAGTCGTATTAGAGGCCCGGCACAGTACAACAAGCGTTTCGTGTCTCGAGTCGTGTTCGCCTGCCTGTATGGTGTTGAGAGGGGTCAATTGGTGGGTGGCACTAGGAGCGGAGCGAATCGAGGCTGCAGGATGGGTCGTGATGGAGAGGCACGTCGTTTTGTATGGTTGTCCAGTCGCGGAGGGTGGACGGGCGAGAAGGGTTTATGGAGAAAGATTGTTGAGAAGGAGAGGAAGCGGGTGCGGGTGGCGGGTGACGGGAGACGGGTGACGATGGATAGCGGCGCGGCAGAGGGTGGTAGCGGTCCCTCAAGGCGTAATTTTGGCAGGTGTGTAATACGGTAATACAAGCAATTTTATTAGAGGAGGACCAAGAGGGACTCTCGATTTAGTTAGCCAATGTAGCTTTCTGGGTTATGGGGGGTGGCCGGACAAATTGGACAACGTGGTTGCTGGGCCTGGAGATGGGCCCCTTATCAGACAGGAAACATGGGGAAGGGGATCAGATGAGAGGGTAATTAAAGGTAATGACCGATACAGAAACAGGAATTGGATCACAGTGACAAGCAGTCGACGTGATGTGGTGGTGTGGAGGGCTCGCTGGCTGGCTGGCTTTGGAGGCTGGAGGCGTGTTTGTCCAAGACACAATTAGCTCACGGACGGACGGGTTCTCGCCTCTTTGTATTCGGAAAACGTGTCACAAATGAGACTCGATCCAGATGAGAGGTGGGAGCAACGGGGGTCCAGTCCGGGGGAGGAATTCTGTTGTTCGGCGTTGGTTGTCCGCCGGTAGGTTTTTAGAAGCAATGGAAGCTCTCACCTCACCACAACTTGGGGCACTCGACGCCTTGGAAAGGAGTCAGTCACTCGGCCTGATCTATTCATGGGGCACGCCGCGCCGAAATAGCGTCGCAGTGGAACAAGTACAGATCAACAAGTGAGATAATACGCAGCAGCAGCCTGGACCTGAATGATATCTGTGAGCCCCCAAGCGGCGCATTTTTTGTCGTGGCCGCGTGATGTGTGAGAATGTGAGATACAAGATGCACCTGTCATATTGAGGTACGCAGTAATACGCAGTACCCATCAGTGCTACCAACTCATCTAAGATACCCGTCCGCGCTGTAATTTGATAACGGTCAACAGGTATCTCCTGCCGCTCCAACGCGACTTGCCAGGTGCCTCCATCCAACTTGCAGGTACCCTCCTCTGACTGCATCGTTACGTTCCCAAGCGACCGGCCGCCTGCGTTTTTTAATTGGCTCTGTGTGTTTCCCCTGGACAACATTCCCGGTCTGGTGGGGCATTTCCCGGCAAGCACCAACATACAGCAGGGGTAGGTATCTGCGAGAGAAAAGGGTGGCTGCCCGAGAGGTGGTGTCCCTGTCGAGCTGTGCTCGCCCTACTGGGAAAGGAAAAGCATGGACCTTAGTAGTAGGTGAGGTAGCTCCATCATCTCGGACACTGACTGTACCTGAGTACCTCTACCTACTAATCTACTACAGATTATTACACAAGACTCAAGCTGCAGCTGCGTGAGGTTGCAGCTGCGTGAGGTTGCAGCTTCTAGACGGGACCTTCCAACAAGTTCCAAAGGCTACAATTCTTCCCATAGCACAATGATGCGGATACCTATCTCGATATCGATGGGAGCTATCCGTCTTTACTTCTTACTTTAGGTAGCTGGCAAAGGGAGTGGGAGCCACTGACAGCGCGCCGCCGTTAACGCCATCGGGCCGTCGTCGACATGACAAGTTGACAAGCTCGACACCGCCGCTTCCTACGCCCGCCAAACCCGCTCCTCCAGAACGCCTCACGACTGGCTGCTCCGGCCTTCACCACGCCCGCGCGATTGACTTATTACTCGATAAGATGCTGGCAGGCTTCGTCTTGCCGCTCTACCGCTTCGTCTATTGCCAACATGGCCCGATTGTTTGTCGCAATCTACAAGAAAAGCAACATGACCGATGACTGCTGAAGAAAAACAACAAGCAGCAATTGTTCAGACAAAGCAACGCCCGAACAGGCCCAAGCCACCGCGGAAGAGCGGTTCAACGGTGAGCCCTTCTGCAGGGCTTCTAGACCACAGCACGAGTGTTCGTACACCGCAGTCGAACTACCTCACGCCGCCGACGTAAGCAACCTGACACATCCATCCGATGATGAATCTTCCATCACCAACAGCATTTCGCACTTGGTGCGACCGAGCCTCGTTTCGTCTGAGCCTCGATATGTGAGCGGCAGCGTGTCACCAGCTCCTAATGACGGTGTACCCCAACCTGCTGCGCGCCTAATCGGCTTGGATCCTGCTACTCCTTTTGGGCAGTCCGATGCGACGACTGCCAGCTCCCGCCTCAACTGCGGATTTGACATGCACTCAAAGAGCCAACCGGTTGCGTCGCCGGGCGCTGCCAACATGTTTGTTGTTTTTCGTGCAGCATTCCTGACTCTTGCGAATTCGAGGCGGTGAAGCCTTTGAAACTTCAAGAATCAGCAGCCAATCCGACATGATGTTGTCGCATGGGCCTTCAATGTCTATAACATGTCTCTCTACCCTACTTTAAACGAATTGGGTTGGTTGTCTGGGACAAGATAATGTGAAGCTTCAGGATCTCACTTGACAGCTCCGTGTTGCGGAAGAGGAGCAAAACGGCTGGTTCGAAAACAGCGCCGTCGTGATCCTACCAGGCGACGGCAAGTGCCGCCGGCAGGCAGCCTGCAACACCCGGGCTCGAAATGCGGAAACGGCGGAAATTGCTTCTATCGGCGTCCTCCCAAATTCTTGCCTGTTTGCAAAGCACCTCAGCTCTCAGCTCGACAATTGAGGCGCAGGGCACACAGCGCGATGTGGGCCTGGCGTCTTGACACCCTCTCGAGCTGTCCAGACTTCTGTTGATCTTCGAGCATAAGCAACCACTTGGCAGGAGCATTGGTGTTCAATAAAACTAACCAGCCTCACTAAGATTCGCAAGGTTGTCAGAGACCCAAGCCACCGCCATGTCGGGGAAGACGAGCCGCGAGATCCAATCCAATGAAGCGATTAGTCAAAGTCGCATCCATCTACTGGCGACAAGCTATACCACCCCCTTCATTATCTAACAGCCACCACCTTCAATGCAACGAGCTCTACAAACTAAAAAGGTCCCCCGGCTGAGCTCGCTTTGCCTCTGTTCTCGGCAGGCGGAAGGAAAGTACATAGGCTGCAAGCATGGTGAATGCCTCATTCCAGACGCGCTCTACTGAGAAGATCCCAATTGCCGATGGTCTTCAACAGACGGGCCAGCTTGAACCTAGCTAGGCATGCCTCACAGGCTGGACAGAAGTTAATGACAAAAAGTATGGCGACATCCCAAGATGCTACAAAAGCATTGAGGGGTCGATCGGTTGCGGCCACGCTCCGAATCGACAACCCCCTCATCAAGCTTGCTTGGAATCTTCTCCAAACGTGGAGTCGAACAATGCACTTCAAGTCTAGGCTGTCGCACAACGGAGCTTATTACTTCCGCCCTAAGGTACTTACTTCACCTTAGCTCGGTCTGTGCAGCAGCTGCCGTGGTCAACGTCACACATCCCGCCTAATTAACGACTCCGAACCTGCAGCCTCGTTGCCCCGCCTGGTGGACTTGCAACCCGTATTCCCCCCCGGAATATCCGACCCTATAAAAAGTACATAATAGATCTTCACCTTCTCGCCTGGGAAAAGAAGACGGCCTCCTCGTCGACACTGACCCAAGGTGCATGTGACAGACAATCCTCGTCATTTAGTCCACCAGGCCAAAGCTCACCCCAGTATTCCCGGCCCGCACCGAACCCCCGCCCGAGAAAAAGCAAGCTCTCCTCGCGGGCAAAACCCCGCGAACCCCCAGACCCCAGATAGTCATCCATTCCGAAGCTTCGCAAAGCTCGCAAAACCCACGAACCACTACTCGACGCCTCGGTCGCCCGTCCGCCTAACTGCCAAGATGTCCGTGACGGAGCTTGCCCTTCTTCAGTTCAAGGAGCCCTTGACCGGGGAGATCAAGGAGCTCATGGACTACTGCCAAACGGTCCAGGATACCTGGGTCCTCCGCCAGAAACCCGGCCTCCCCCCGACGCGGGTGGCTCGCGGCACCGCCATCCTCCAGCAGGTCGAGAACCCGCAAATCGTCCTCATGGCCGCGCAGTGGGACTCGCCCGAGGCGCACGGCGAATGGATCGTTTCACCCGAGAACCGAAACGTCATGGCCAAACTGGCGCCGCATATCCACACCGAGGGACCGCAGTCGGTGCTCTTCTTCCACGTTGACGCGCCCATCTTTGTGGACGCAACGCCGGGTCGGGTTGCGGCGTCTGCACCCTCAGCCGGAGCCGGAGCCGGAGCCGGAGCCGAGACTGCGGATATGGATGCGGATGCGGATGCGCAGGGCAAGAAGGACGACGCAACAGCCGAGCCGGACGCGAAAGACAAGGCGCCGGAAGATCCAGCACCGGTCGCGAAAGAAGAAGAAGAAGAAGAAGAAGAAGAAGAGAGCAAGGCGGACGGCAAGAAGAAAGCCGAGGACGCGCCCCCCAACCTGCTGACGGCGCCGGTGCTCAGTGTCGGGCGCTTCGGCGTGCGGCCCGAACAGAAGGAGGACTTTGTCAAGAAATACGCCGACGCCAAGTGGGTCGTCGAACAGTCCTCGAAGCCGTATCCCGTACGCGGTGGCTGGCGGATCGAGAGGGCAGTCGACGGGCTCGAGGAGTTTGTCATGTACTGCGGTTGGTCGTCCGTCGAGCAGCACAAGGGCATAGCAGAGCACGAGGGTTTCAAGGAGTGGGCGGGTATCCAGGAGTTTGTAACGGGGACGGACATTTGGCACTACAAGAGGCTGCTGTAGACGTTGTCGCAGGGGATATCTGCCGTATGGACGTGTGGGCAGGCAGCATGATTTGTTCTTGAACGAGGTGGGACAGGAAGAAATGGTCAGTCGGAGCGAGGGCGTCATCAAAGAAGGGAGGGCGGGGCGGCTATGCAATAGTCACAAACGAGAACCCCGCGGTGTTGGCCTTGGTTGCCGATTCTTGCTTTTCGGTGTGTTCAATGGTTCTTTCTTTCATTGGTGAAATTGCCTTACAGTAGACAGTAAGACAATCCAACCCATGTTTTGCGATTGCCCAGGTATTCCCCTCGACGCCATTTTTTGGACTTCACGGATTTCCTTCTAGTCCCCCCACTAGTCTCTTCATTGAGAGATAGACGGAGAGAAAGGAGGTACCCGCGTTAATTCCCAGACCGACCGGACCATTGTGCGCAAAACCAGGGGGGGGGGGGGGGGGGGGGGGGGGTTGGAGGAAGAAAACAATTCAAATCATTTCCATTAACCTCAGATGCCAGGCTACCTCATTGTTTTGCCCATGACGTTTCTGGAGCGAAACCCCTCTCTCTCCCACCAAAGACAGATTTTTGACTTCGGGGGTTTTTTTTTTCGGTCGTCAAAGCAAGTGTTTCGAAGTCGCTTATGCGGAGGCCTTGCCGCCCTTGGGGTTCTTCTTGGGGACGTCCTTGATCTGGAGCTCTGTTCGAGGGGCGAAAGAACGCGATTAGCCTTTGATTCGTTTCTCACGGCGTCTCTTCGGGGGCCCATATTGGAAAACTCCCGCGATTCCGCACAGAGTCGTTGGTTTGGTTGGGAAGGGGGGAACGTTGTCCACAAAAAAAAAAAAAACATACGGGGAGGAAGGGACTGCTTGAGCTTCTCGGCCTTGTCGTTGTCCTTGAGGACGAGGGTGTACAGGTGGCGCTGGCAGCGGACCTTGAACTTGATCTGAGAGCTCTTGCGGTTACGCTTGATGCGCGCGGCTGTCGATCCCAAAATGTCAGAAAATCTCTATTCTTTCCTAAAATCGCAAGTTTCGACTTTTCAACAATATCACTCGACTTCTTTCGTCGTCGCCGTCGTCGTCGCCGTCGTCGTCGTCTTCCAAGACTTCGTCCGGTGGGAGATGAGGGAAGGGGGAGGGGAAATCATACAAGAGGCGTCCTTCCTGCGGGCGATCTCAATGAACTATTTCGCAGTTGTTAGCAATTCGTTTCCGTGTTGAATTTGATTCGAGCAGCATGACGACAGAGAAAAAAACGTACCTTCTTGATATCACCGATTTCCTGAGCCATCTTGACGGTATTGAGGGGGGGTTTTTGGCGACAACGGGGGGGTACTTGTCTCGTCGATTGGGTTGTTGTGTCGTGGACTTTTTCGTGCGAGCAGGAGTGTGGTATTTTGGACTGAATTTGATTTTGTGGGATGGACCCCTGGCGCCGGCCGGTTCGCTGGTGAAAGGCGCACGGGCCAATTGGCACTACATCGACTTTTTGGGGAGGGACAGCTGCGGTCGGGGAGGGCGGGTACCGATCGTGCCGACGGCGTCGGGTGTGCCTGCCCGGTGGGGAGGGGGTCCTCTTGGCCGACTCCGTGTGCGGGCAGCCCATGTGTCCTCGCCATAGGCAGCAAGTAGCTGGAGCTGCCTGGACGTCGCTGTGGCTTGACGCGTCACCTAGTAGTGCAGCCCGGACATCCCCGGCCTGTAGCTTGGCACGAGTTGACGACGCTCTTTCAACTCACGCAGGACTTTGCCAACACGTTTCTATAAGCTGTTTTCTGAAGATTGTGTGTATCTAGTATAAATCTGGCAGAAGTACGCGCCATAGCAATCCTGAGGGTTCCGCCGTCACCGAGTACCTAGAAGTAGCCAACGCACCGCCACGTCGAGTCTCAAAAAGATGCCTACGCCGCTCGACAACGCTATGAGGTCCAAGGTGGGTATGGTTGCTCTCAAACGTCGACTACCGATCTCTAACGATCGATAGAACGCGATCCTGGGTTAGTCTGGAAAGCCCGGCGCGAATCGCACGGAACTAATCGACCCAGCCTTTGGTGGCTTAGTGACCGCTGTCGCTGTGTGGGCCATCTACGGTGGTGACATGTTCCCAGCTGGCTCCGACCCGACAGGGAATCCTGAAGATTGGACAAGAGACGAGATGAGGAGATGGTTGGCGGCAGTAAGAGTCTTCCTTTCTCATTCGGATGGAGCTACTGCTGACCAGCTACCAGCGAAATCTGTTTCCGGGAGACTCGGACACGAGGGAAGAACTACTTGCTCGAGTGATGGCCAACATGAGGGCTCCAAGACGCTGAGGTTGGCATGCCTGTGAAATATCATTTGGGAGTGCGGCCATCAATGCTTGTGTGTTGGAACAGGGTTAAGCGTGGTTTTACTGTTTCGATTCCTCAATCTTGAGGGAGCATCACCTTTGTGAGGCAGGTACTATCTTAAGTGTACAAAAGTCAAATGGAGACTTCACTCCACAATAGCATGATGCCTCATCATTCTATTGCCTGAAACTCCTTACAACTCGTCCCTGCCCGTGGTCTTACCAACCGTGGGCTCGTTTGTCGTGACCTTGCCGGTTGACTTCCAGTTGAGAGCCTTGAGACGCTCCGACAGATGGGGGTGAGAGAAGTGGTAGGTGGCATACATCCAGTCGGCATCCATGGTGCTGAGGTTCTGGATCTGGAGCTTGAGCAGGGACTTAGCCAGCTCAACCGAGTAGCCGAGTTTCTGGGCAAAGGCGTCGGCCTGGAACTCGTACTTGCGGCTCAGGATATTCATGAGCAGCTTGACCACGGTGTCCATTGGGGAGAGCGCATCAGAGAAAAGGATGAAGCCGATGATGATGGGGTGCTCCTTTAGGAATCCGAAGTCGGCGTACAGCGAGTTGTTGCTGATGAAGACTGAGAACAGGGTGAAGATGTACAGGAAGTGGACCTAACGCAAATTAGCTGGTGACAGACCGGTCGCAACCAGGCGCAAGTACATACCTGGGAGATACCGAAGAGGCGGGTGGTGTGACCGAGGCTCCAGTGACCAAGCTCGTGCGCAAGGACGGCCACGACCTCTTGCGTCTCGCTCTTCTCGATGAGGGTGTCGTAGATGACGATGTGCTTCTTCCAGGGGAGACCGAAAAAGTACGCGTTGCTGTGGGCGCTGCGCTTGCTTCCATCGATAACGTAGAGTTCGTGCAGGGGAAAGTTGAGGCTCTTGGCGAGGCTCTCGACACCGTTCTTCAAGTCGCCCTCTTCCAAAGGCGACAGCTTGTTGAACAAAGGCAGAATGGCAATCGGGTAGATCGTGATCATGAAGACCTGCAGACCGGCGGCGAACAACCAAAGGTAGAAGAAGAACTGGTTACCAGTCTTCTTGACGATGGAGAGGAAACCGGCGAGGATCGGGGGAGCGATGACAAAGGTGAGCAGCTGGGACTTGATCATATCGGTGACAAACAGCTTGGGCGTCTGCTTGTTGAAGCCGAACTTCTCCTCCAACACAAACGTCTGGTATACGGAGCCGGGCAGCGAGAGGAGCTGTTGGATGACGATGAAGGCAAGGACGAAGACGATGGAGTGCGATATCTCGCCGGTGAAACGCGCCGGCGCGAAATTGAGCAGCAGGTTGCCGGTCCAGGACCACAGCTTGGGGAGGACATCGTAGTGGATGAAGGCGACATTCTGGATCTGACCCCAGAGACCGTTGACGAATTCGAATTGGGCTTTGGCGCGGCCGTAGGCCTGGCTCTTGTCGAAAGTTTCCTGTGAGATTTCCTGTTCGAGGACCTTGGGAGGCTTCGTCTTCTTGAGGACCTGGTACTGGCGCAGCGAGAGCAGGCTCTCAAAGACGAACTGGCCGACCGAGAAGCCGAGAATGAGACGCTTCCATGGGAAGAGAGGGCGGTCCAGAAACCTGGCCACGCGTTGGAGAAAGTCCATCTTGTTGCCCGCCTTGTTAACGTGGAAGGTTTGCAAAGGAGGGACAAGAAATGGAGATGTTGCTTCGAGGAGAATAGACCAAGGCGCAATCGCAAGGCACTGGTAAGACACTCTGATCCAGGTACCGTACCTCTTGCAAGCTGTCCACAGCCCGTCAGCTCAGCTCGGCACCCCAAGACAATCAAGTGGGGGCTGCCAAAGCTGACCTGACCGTGCTGCCCCACGCCGTTCGGAGCTCGCGGGAGTCGGCAGGGGCACTGAAACACTCGGTTCATGCAATGACATATCTCTGTAGATGAGAACACCACTTTAGGTGCATATGCAACGGGAACTATCGCCAGCTGCAAGAAACTCAAGAAATCGCGACTTCGGGATCGAGATCCGCGAGGTTCACGCCAGCAGCACACCGAACACTCAATCGCTGCGAAGATGATGCGCCAATCAGCCACAAGCCTGTCGAGGGGCTTCCTCGCTCGCCCGACTTTTCAACCTACAAGAGTGGCCCAGACCCTTTCTCAAAGGTGCGTCTCAGCATGGTCGCGCGAATATCCCTGGGGCACGCGATGAGACTAACCACTGCCTAGGACGTTCTCCTCTCTGCCATCCCTCCGTCCCTCGATCACTCCCCTCACATCCGCTTTCCGTCGCCCAACGGCCACGCCATTTAGCCCCTCAACGGCCAATGGCGCCGATGTCGTCCCCTCCAGCGCCGTCACCGAGCACCCTGCGATGGTCGCCATGCAGCTCTGCTTCGGCCCCCGCAACACCATGAACCGCAACACCAGACTGATCCAGAAGAGGCGACTTGGTTTCCTCTCCCGCATGAAGAGCAAGGACGGACGGAAGATTATTGCTCGGAGGAGGGTGAGGGGACGCAGGAGGCTGGGTCATTGATTGAAGCGCCACGATGAGGAACGAAGACACCGAAGGACTCAGGGCACCGAGAATTGGACTCGGCTCATTCGAGTGAAGGGAAATTCGGATTGACGTGAATCTGAGAGCCGGTCTAACGACATGGGATGTCAAAGTGCGACGAGCATGCTCGAGAAACAGATACATAGACATTGGGACTTCCAACGAAGAACTGCGCGTCCCATGTGTACCAATACGAAATAAATGTATAACACTCAACCCCACAACCGTTTTTGGCTGTGGAGGGGATCGCATTGGAATCAATGCGATCCTCTCGTCTGGCAGGTTTCAGTCGCGAGGTAGTCCTGTAAGTTCACGATGGACGCGATTTCGAATTCGCCAGGTCGCCTCTTTGAAATGATGAAACGTATTGATCCATGTTTTATCTCCTCGATTTTCAGTGAGGCTCTCTTGTAAGTCCGATTTCTGCTTCAATCGAAGGCACTTGGCTATGCGAAAGTATTGAACTGCGAGCCTCGGTGCCTGGAATGCGCAAAACCTTGGCCGAATTCTTCTTGTGCTCAGTCGAAGTCAAGCAGTCGACCCTCGGCAGCACGTAGTCTGAAGTAGTTGGTATTGCTGTTATTCTGGGAGTATTGTAAGACAAGTAAATAGTCATGATTCCGACGGCCTACTTAGCTTGGAGGTCACAAATCTGCGACAGGGCCAGACAATAGCGGTCTGTTTGCTCGTCTCCTCCAGGCGTGTCTTTAATGGTCGCACACATCAATGCTCCCTCAAGCCTGAAGATCATATATCTTGCCCTCGTACAGACATACCAATCTCACTAGATATATGCTCATTCTTGAGAGTTAAGTACAGGGTGAAATCGAAGACTGCTGAGTGGGAGGCTCCTCAATGGGCATGTCGTTATTCTTTGTCATGAGTAGCATAGGCACCTGATTGAAGGAGCGCAGAAGTATATTTCTGAGGTGATCAGCAGCCAGCCCTCAAGTCTTTCTATTGTCCGACGACCCATCGTTCCTTATTTGTAATTTCAAGAGAAACACTAAAGACTTTGAAGTTTACGTTAGTATTTTAGTTAGTAACGGGGAATATACATCGTTCTAGATAAAGTAGTATCAACCATTTCGAAGGCGCTTATGCGGGCTCAGGCCGAGAAAGACTTAATCGCGTCAATGCCCATATCTGATGAAAGCAAATGACTTTTTTCCAGAAGGTATTTCACGAACTTGGGCTCATTTCTACAGAGGGCAGAATTTTGAAGCCACATCTCAATGAAATACCGCCGCATTTGAGGAAAGAAGTCCGGAAATGTGAAGTCAATTTTACTCGATTCTTCTGGGCGATATTCGACACCAACGCCCTCTCAACCGGTTTCCGACAACGGTGTTACATGATGTCTGATAAATATCGCACAACGTTTTGTGAAAAGCGGTTAAGTGAGGTATAGCCCCCAATGAGGATGTTGATTGCTCGTAAATGGCCTCTAGTCCCCGCAAACCCTGATATGTCATCATCCTCCGCTCCGTCGTTCCAATTATCCCTAACATTAGCATCTCGAATGCTAAATGCGTTCTATCAAAGTGATTTCTGATGAGTGGACCTCTCTTTGACAAGAGATTGACTAGCTGGCTATGATGGGACGGGTCACTGCTTCTCCATCCTAGATCTCAAGCACCTATGTCGTGAGTGTGTCTGAGGCGCCGTTCAGGCGCCATTTCAGTAGGTTGGACTTATCTAATAGACCGCAATACGAAGATGCGCTGAATCCGACTTTCGAAAGCCCTCGTTGCTTTCACATGCATGCACACACATCCGGCTCTGATTTGGTTGTCGTTGACATGACACGTTCCAAGAGACTCCGGGATCCTTGGCTCGAACCAGATCCATACGCGGTACAGATAGCAACGAGGCCGTTACCGTGAATTTTGGTCATCATTCGAATTCGCATACCAGTTATCACAGGAATCTTATGGCACGGGTCCGACATGATAGAGTGAGAGTCGACCCAGAAAGAAAGTAGCAAAGACCCATAGACACGACCGGGAATACAAAGGCTATAGAATTACATGTGGCCAGCCGGTGGTTACGAATGTATGCAATCAGAGAATGTTGCGATCCGGCGGGGGATGAGGACAACTCCCAGGCAAGAAAAGCACCGGTTTGCTCGCCGAGAAGATGCGAAGAACATCATCAGAATGTGGGCATCGTAGAAATTAGCCAAAGAGACTAGACAGTATTGTAAGAATAGTAGAAAGTTGAGGTTGTCGATTTCTTCCTAGGCTCTTCTACGCGGCCGTAAAAGCTGTGATACCACGGGAGCAATGGACGCGCTTCCGATCCTCGGTTGAAAGGATCATAGCCGCCGGTGTTATGACCAGTCAGCGCAGTGCCATCCTTGTGGCGAGCTACTTCCCCGAATTGAAAGCCACAAGGATTGACATTGATATCGTTGGTGCCACATTCGGTTCATGTAGCCCAGATTCACAGGCTCTAGGCCGACTGAGCCCACTGGTCTGCGAGAAGTCACAATGGTTGCTATCGGCATTCTTCGCTCGAAGTAAAGCTTCAGGACGACATAGTAATTTCCTCGCCATTCTGATAGAGAATTGGTCTAGGAGCGCCTCGCTTTCAGCAGAACTCTTGTACTCGGTTCTACCGGCCTTTGGGTTGGACGCATAAGACTGCCTTCTTCGATTTGAGAGTTTGGACATTTGTGGTGACAACGCTCGTCATCAGGGATCGATCGATAGCAGTACTGAAACGTCGACGAAGTTGGGGGATATCCATATCGAACGATGGTTTTGTCGTCAGAGAGCAAACAGTGCCTCAACTCACGCAGCCCATTCAGATGCACTGGGATGCGTTGTATTTTTTGCGAGGGGTCCTTCATTATGAGATGATTCAGAGGTGACTGAAGCTGAGCAAAGTCGAGACTCAGATCGGGCTGTCAGGTTGACAGCCTGCTTGGCAGAATGCTGGTTGGTCAAAGTTAGGCAGTCGTTGTCTTTATTGCTCGCCTTCTTCAGGTGCGATGTCTCGTTATTAAGTGCAAGTTACAGATCAGTGCCAACCACGTTCCTCGTTTTTCGGTTGAGCTTCAATGTGCTGCCCTAATCACCGAGATATAGCGGAAACAGGATGGACTTCAGAGGTTTTGATAGATGCCATGTGGTGAACCAGTTTCTGCGGATGGATTGAACGAACGTCAAGACCCACGATCGCACGGGCCAAAAGGTACCCACAATTACCTCCCGCCAGCGGCCGGGTCTTCCAGTGCGAGTTCATACGATCGCTCACACAACCTCATCAAACGTCGAATGAGTGCCGCATGAATCCTACACAGCACTCATCTCGACATTTGTTGAGGTCAATTCTAAAAGTACGAAAACACCACTCAAGCTTAAGCCACTCATCTTATGGGATACGTTTCAACGCTGCTGGAAAGCACAGAATAATTCAATCACTCACTGGTGGTCTCACACACGACCTCCTCGGTCATCGGGCCTACACCACGACAAGAACCTCCCGGAACCTCTCCCGACATCCTCAGGCGCACCCCACCACTACTTCAACAACAACACCAACACACCGCAACGTCCCCAAAATGTCTGGCGACCTCAAGGACGAAATAGAAGTCATAAACTCAATCTACGGCGACGGCACCCTCACCTCCTCCCCGCCAAACTACGTCCTCGCCCTCCCGGGCGCCTCCTCCCTGACCCTCCGCCTCCCGGAATCCTACCCCGACGTCCCGCCCCAGGTCCTCGGCACCCACAGCGCCGGCGAGAGCGCCCCCCGCGGCGCCGGGGCCCGCGACCTCGCCCTCTTCCGCGACGCCGTCGCCACCGCCTACCAACCGGGCGCCGTATGCCTCTTTGACGCGATAGAGGAGTACCAGCGGTGGGCGGAGGCGAGCGCGGAAGCCGAGGCTGCGGCGCAGGACGGCGACGCAGAGACGGGGCAGCAGCAGCAGCAGCAGCAAGAGTCCTCGACGGTGCCGGAGTACCTCGCGGAAGAGCCGCCGTGGGTCGTGTCGGACCCCGTCGTGGAGCTCAAGTCGGTGTTCGTGGCGCGGGCGGCGAGGGTGACGTCGCCCGAGAGGGCGGCCGGGTACGTGCGGCACCTGCTGGCGACGGACAAGAAGGCGAGGACGGCGACGCACAACATGACGGCGTGGCGGATCCGGGGGCCGAACGGGACGAGTTTCCAGGACTGCGACGACGACGGGGAGACGGCGGCCGGCGGCAGGTTGTTGCACCTCATGCAGCTGATGGATCTGTGGGACGTCATGGTCGTGGTGACGAGGTGGTACGGCGGGCAGAAGCTGGGGCCGCGGCGGTTCGCGTTGATTAATAGTTCCGCGAGGGATGCGTTCGTGAAGGCGGGATGGGTGGAGGAGGCTGGGAAGAAGAAGGGCTGCAAGTGAGCAAGAAGTTGCGTTTCCGCCGAGGGAGCATGATGGCCCTGGCATGGCATCTTGGGGGAAAGGCATAGCAGGGTTCGGGGGGTTCTTTTTTTGCGGCATCCTGCGATGGAATTTGAATACAAGGCAGGATACGTGGCTCACGGTGAACTTCAGGTTGCGCCAGATTCTGACTTTCCGACAAAGCGAAAGAGACCGAGATCGAATCGTCTGAATATTTGATTCTAGGACCAACACCCGGCAACTCTCGCACGACAAGACAAAAGTTGGTATCTAAGATCAGAGAGCCGTCCCTCGCAAAACGCCAAAATGCCGACGAGATATTTTCAACATCAAAATCATAAAGCAGATTGCCAACCGCCAAAACCGGTCCATGCTAGTACAGTCATCCCGTTCATCCAACGTCGTTATGTCCACTCAGAAAAATGCTCACGACAGCTTTTCTTGGTTTCTTTCTTTTCCTTCCAACTGCGTCCACGGTTGTAACCAAACCCTGGCCGTGCGGTAGAACTTCTGTGGAGGTATTCGCATACTGCCTTTTTAAGCTTTGAACAATTTAGGTTCGAGAATCTCAAGTGCATGCATTGATTGGTCACAGGAGAGAATGACAGCACCAGCTCTTGCGGTGGAAAGGTATGACAGCCCTGCGCTGTCACCAGTGCGCATATCCTGCACCAGCGTGCCAGCCACGCCGCAGACAATACCCGTGGCTTCGAAAGGGAGGCTCTCGAGGTCAAGAAAGATGGGGGTGAGGTCCGAGTTGGTGTCACCAACTAGGGAGTCACCGAAGAGGCCCAGAAGCGACTTGTCCAGCAGCAGGGAGGGCGGGTCCTCCTGCGCCAGGGTAATGGACAGGAAGCGCGGTCGTGCGGCTAGTGCCGATATCATGGCGGTATACAACTTTGCATCGATGTTGTCGAGCCACGTCTGGCGGTGTCCGTTGCCCGTTATCTGCCTACTCAGGGGCGGGCGCCGGGTATGAGAGAACTCGCCTCCGAGCTGGGAAGTCTCGCGGCCGGAGCACTGGACGAGAAGGAGGTCGTCTTCAACGTAGGGAGCGACGCTGCGCTTCTTGAGCAGATCGAAGGTGCGCACCTGGAGCTCGGCGATCGTCGAGGGCGGCGGGGTTAGTGGGGGACCATTGTTCTGGCTTCCGCCGCGGGAATGGACTGAAGCGGCAGGGCTGACGAAGTTGGAATCGTTATCGGCGAGCTCGAAGCCCCGTGCTAGGAGGGCCTTGACGACGGTCTGCCTGTCCTTGCTGGGCACAAGGATGAAATCAGAGTAGTAGGTGGTGATGAAGAAGATGGGGATGCCGGCAAGAGCGAGAGGCGAAGTCAGCTCCATGACACGACCTGCCGCGTCCATGCCGGCGCTGATGACGGAGAGGACGAGGTATGTGTCCTTTGATATCGAGACGGACTTTGCGAGTTCCTTTGGGACGTCTTTTATGGCGGGCTCGAAGACATTCTTTGCCCAAGAGCTGTGGCAGACGATGGAGCACTCCATGGGAGTGACGCTGATGTTGAGAAAGCCATGTTGGCTCTCGGAGTTGAGGCCTTCTAGCTCATGCTCGGGTTCTCCTTTGGACGCCTTGAGGGTCTGGGTCTGAGGGAGAAGGACGCGGAGGATGGGCTGTAGCAAGATCGAGTAGAGATCGAGAGGAATGTGGATCAGGGTGTAGGTGCCGTCCTAGATAGCGCGAGCGCATGCGGTGTTAGTCGAGAGAGAAAGTTCGGCTGTAGACCCAAAGCCAGCCCCGCATTTTCTTCCATTGGTGACTCTGTCCAGAGATGAGAGTGACAGGGGGCCGTCGTGAGGGTCGACTTACGAGGAACGAGACCTGAGCGTTCATGGTGACACCTGCATGCAGCAAACTTCTGGCGTGGAGGCCAAGAAGCACACGCCTAACCTTCCTTTCTATGGACCTCCCCTTTTTCCTGATGTTGTGGAATTAATAAGGAGAATGGGGTAAGGGGGAAAAAAAGTCCGATCTCGATTTGCTGTAGGGCACAGACGTCGGCGGTTGCGCGCTCCCGTCGCAGAAGGATATCGGAGGAAGAGCCGTTCTGCCGGGTTCGGATCAGGCCTTCATAAGGCTGGCTGGTGCTTTCTGGGAGAGTCAAAAGTCTCAGAGCTAAGCTTTCGGTAGTCGTTGTGTCTGACAGGGAACCGTCGTCTCTTGTGTTATCTCCTCTCGTATAAGTTCTTCAAGTCTTGGGGGCCCATAGACACAAATCGGGGGCATGAAGCATCGGAGGAAATAGTTGGGAAACAGGAAAAGAAATAACAGAGGAACAGGCGGAGGGGATGGGAAAGGTTATGAAGGAGGGAAGGGGGAAAGAGGGATTAGGTTCATAATGGACCCTGAAGTTGAGCTAAGATAGGCACCTCGAGGCAAGGCAAGGCAAGGCAGCTTTTGAGGTGAAGGTGCGGAAACGGCGCTGAAGCAGTGTGCGGCGTGCAGCGCGCGGCGTACGGCGGCCGTCGATAACAGGACAGGACGCTAGGTGCCTAAAAAAGAACGGACCGTGCGGCCACGGCCACATGCCGGGGCGGGCCGGCGAAAAGAAGAAAAAATGAATAAAAATGGGGGGAGCCAACCAGAGAAAAAGAAGCACCACCGACGGGGTAAAACGTGGAGGATCTGGTTGGGTTGCAGATAAGGTGAAGGAGTTGAACAAGCATCAGGTACCTATCCTCAGTAAGGTAGTTAGTTGTTGGCTGGGGGGCACCAAGGGCGGGCAAGGTAGGTAGCGCAGGCCCCTCAACTCCGCTCGAGTGGTTCACTGCAGATTTACATACGCCGAGCCGAGTTGGACCTCTTTTGTGCTCTTTGTTTCTCGTTCGTTTGTAGATCCGGGCCCAGAGCGACGTGGGATGCTGCCTCGTTCCGTCCAAATGCATCACGTCACGCAGGGCCACCTCGGTCAGGATGCGGTTGGCCGAGTTGGTAAACATATGATGATGGTTATGATCACCTACTACCATACTGAATTTGTCAGGACGGACATGGGATTATAGCATTGTTGTCATTTTTCCCATGACTGCTGCTGGTCACGCAGGCGCTCTCTACCTCATCCTCCTCACACTCATTATTACGCTGTTACACGTCCTCAGTCCAAGCGAGCAGGCAGGCTCCTCACTCCTCGATGCAGGAGGGTGGGATGCCTGGGCAGCATGGTATGGCGGGGTTGAGCAGGGGAGGTGTTCGACCCTTGATTGCATCTTCGATGGTGTGTGTCTCGTCAGCGCGGCGCACATGCACTTCCCTACACACAGTAAGACGAGAGCGAGCGAGGTGAGGGCGAGACTTGGAGTTGTACGATGGGAGGGGGGTTGGGGGTCCATCTCCGACGGCTTCACGACGTTATCTGCTTGCGGCAAGTGTGTTCTGGATCTAACAAGGCCCCCTTGGCCCTTATGGCTCTTGGCTGGAGATATCGGAATTGATGTCTCTTCCCGGTCGTGAGTTTGTTGGAGACGGCAACTCCAGCGGGCGTCCGAGTCAGGTTCGCGCCTCCAACCGATCCCGTGTAAGTGGGCAGCGGAGTGGATAGCAGTTGAGCCGCTCTCAGTCTCTCTTTTCTCACCTGAACGACCAAGAATTGATGCCGAATAAGGTAATACACGTGTGCCTGGGTCCTTCATCTCGCAATATAAAAGCAGAAAGGCGCGATTTCCCGCGGACGAATGCTGAGACTGATGAGGCGCGTACTAACGAAATCCCGTCATCCTGACGCCTTGACCATGGCCGACTGACCGACTTCCTTCTGCTCTGACCAAGGAAGCCATCAACAAGCTCACCTCAGAGCTAAGAAGGCCCCCAAAACACCCAGAAACTTGAATGCAACAGAGGGCGACGGGCACACAGTAGATACCTCAGAGAATGTTCAGTTGGAAGGCCGTTTCGGGCGGCTCGCAGGAGACTAGTGGATTCGGGAACGTGGGGGTTGCGGGTTTCTATGGTCATCGGCCTATCTACGAACATCGCAGCCATCTCTCCGTGGCCCAGCCACGACTGCGGAATTAAGTCTCAGTTACCTTACCTGAGTGACGCCACTGAAGCATATGCTATGGTACCTACCTAATGATAGACGGGGCCGCCTGTATCGGGCTAGCAGTACCTTAGCATTCGACGAAATGCTCACCTTCTCTCACCTAGAGCTTGACCTTCCCCCGAACCGTAAGGTACCTGAATGGGAGCTGTGTAACGTACCTTAAGGTGCCTTAGGCAGGTACCTGACAGGACACTGGAGCAGCAGCCGGCAGGAGCACCCTCACCTCATTTCTCAATTCTCATCTTCCATCATCATTATCATCAACAACAACAACATCAACAACACGGGAACCAGAGTGCCAGCGGGCGTTGCTGGCATTGCCTGATCCCGGATGCGCTTGGCCTCGGCATCGCATCCAACCATCTCGACAGACGACGCGGGATAATGGTAACCGCCAGCACCCAGCACCAACAAACCCTCATTTGGCACATCGGGGATCATGAGCAGGTTGTTCCATTCGACATGATCAACGGTGCTCAATTGACGATGACATCGTCCAGACATCGATACGTGCCGTACCTACTGGAGCAAGGGAGCTCACCCCGGCACTAAGGGACTAGGAGCCGGTCCTCCAACTCGGCAGCTTTTCCCTTTACCCACGAACGCTATTGCGTCAGACCAGGCATTCAGCCATACTCTTGGCGGTTTAGGGAGAATGCCTAAGAAATGCATTGGTCGTCTCCCATCTCCCGTCTGTTGCTATCACTTCCCCAAAGAGTCGGCCCCGCTGATCACAACGGTTCCTGAACCTTGTCCGAACGAACCCTTTCCCTTCCTCTCCATGGATGTGCCATCTGACTGGTTCGTTGCCTCTCGTGACTCTCGTCAAATCGGCGCCACGCGAAAGAGCTCGAGTTGAACATGGGTTCTCCAGTGGACTCGCCTGTGCCCCTGCTAACAGCTAACGCTACTCCTGATATAGCTGCGAACTGTTGTGGCCAGCAACTCACGCTGTCTGGGTTTCCTGATGTCGACAAGCCGACGACTGCTCGAGACGGAAAATACCACTTGGACAGGTTGTAACCCCTAGAGAGCGTGCAACCTTCGGCCACGACAGGGGATCCCGCTCCCCTCGATGCTCCTCCATCCCACTCTGTCACTGCCAAGTGCCAACTCTCCTCCCGCAATCCGGCCTCCATCTACTGCCTGTCTACTGACATAAACAGTGGAGCACCGGCCACGCTAACATTTGAAACTCCGGTGAAGGTGTATTACTCCCATACTGAGCTGGAGGATCGATCCTGGGATCCGATCCCTCCAGAAATCGCAACCCTACATACGTGCGAAGTGCCCTTCAATGGCCGCTTCTAAGCGTGCCATGATGGTTGACCCCCATGTTTTGCCGCTGTCGTCCACTCAAACGCAACTCACAGGTGAAGTCGTCCGACGTGGTTGCGCTTGCTGGGATCGAAAGCCTGACTCGTGGACAAGCGTGGGTTGACGGCGCTGACCCGCGACTCAGAGGCTTGCCTTGTGACACGCGACATCCAACGGGAGGTCACAGTCTCTGCGAGCTGTGCGAAACATTCGGTCGTCTTACCTGGACGCGAGTATTTCGGCAGGCAAACGCATCGTCACCAGGCACCATTATGACAGCATCGCGCACCGTTCAGGAAATAGTACGTCCTGATTGGGGGGCGATTCATCCTGTCAGATGATGCGCGAAGCAACGCATTTGGTGCTACAATGAGCTTGATATCTCAAGGTCTCCTGCTTGGTTGCCGAATCTGGCACACTGTCCGCATCGGCAGCGTGGGATGCTCAACAGCGGGCTCGCACGAAGATGACGGGATGGTACAGGCAAAAAAAAACCTTGAATGGGGCATCTCGCCCGATTAGACTAGTGGGCGAGAAGCGCCCGAGCAAAACTTCGTCTACAAGCTTCAAAAGCTAGTGTAAAGTAGAGCCATCTAGATGGCGAGTCGCGATAGTCATAGCTTGAGATAACGCCAAAACATCTGGTTCCCTATCTGTGGATCTCGAAAAGAGTACGATCTGATCCGCAGATAGGTCGTAAAGTACTGGCGGGCGAATGAGACAACCGGAGGTGCACGGAAGACTCGATCCAGAGACGTAAAATCGGTGATTCAAGATGGGTCAGTCACCCAACTAACAGACGAAACCGAGAGGGGGAAAAAAAAACCCTCGTCGTCAAAATTCAAGGGTTCGGCGATGCTCCGGCCTCATGATGGATCATGGCACGTCGTCAGTGAGACTTGTATCCAGCTAGGTGGAGGAGACCCCGCTGATGGATCATTCCCTGCATCTACACACCAGAACGGAGGAAGGGGAGGGGGGGGGGCCTTCATGTATCTCTCCAGTACTTCAACATCGACGGCGACCCTCATGGACAGACGAAACACCTTTTACCAAAAATTCCTGCGTGCTTCCCTCCAATGCAAGTTCATGCATGACATCAGCACAGAGCGCGAAGCAGAACCCTGCGGTTTGTCCGTTTGCCGCAGTAGCCGCAGTGATCGACTCACAAAACCCCCCTGTCCCTACCACCGCCCGAATCTTAGGGCGCCGGTGACGACGTCGTTGCCCGGGGGGGGGGGGGGGGGGGGGGGGCTGGCTCGGGGGGCTCGCCGACTTCTTTCGGCGACGAGCGGGAGCCGACCGTGACGGCTACTCATGACACCGCATCCCGGGCAGACTTTTCGCCCTATCTTTTCCGATATTGTTGGCTTCAATGTCCCATGGAGACTAAATTTAGTTTGACATGCTTGAATCGCCATGCCCACGAAGTCTTCCAGCGGCGTGATGCTGTGTGCTGTAACTGATCACGAACATCGGGGCTGTCATTCTCCTAGGCTGCTATTTTGCCTTGGCTTTTACAGTTGTTCGACGTGAGAATGCTGACGTGTACTGCCCTTTATAGCCTGGGAATCTGCCATGGCATCTGACGAATAGATCAGGTGCTGCTGTTGACAATTTGACTCGCTGCAGCCAAAAAAAAAAAAAAAAAACCCCCCGAGGCGGATATTGGAGTCGGTAAATGGGTCGTATATCTCGGATGTGACAACGGCGCGAGTGGAGAGTGTGAGATGGAGATGTCAGAAAGCGACTCAGGTATGCCGAACAAGTTCGCCACTAGCCACTGCGAGGTTTCCGCGCCGTCGATGAGAAGTTTTCGCGCTCAGAAAACGGGTGCGTCATGTAGCCGATGGAGAGACACACTCCCGCGAAGCCAGTGGAATCCCAAGAGTGGCAGAACAAAATCTCAGTCTCATTTCTTGATGCCCACAACAACCATGTTCCTCGGGCTCAGCCCGTAGTCGAACACCGTCTCAACCCAGGCGTCCCGTACGACGTCGGCGTGCTCCTTCAGGAACAGCCAGCGGTCCGTTACGATGAGCGACTCGACGACGCACGCGCTGAAGGCCATCAGGCTCCACACGGCGGCGACCTCCTTCTTGCGGGAGAGGTACTCGTCCTCGTAGCGCCTGATCTCGTCGTCGGGCATGTCGGACATCTTCTCCTTGATGATGGAGCTGTACTGCCCGTACTCGCGGTTCGTCGTGAGCTTCATCACGGCCCCGCGGATGTAGTCTCCCAGGGACCGGTAGCAGGCCTTGCGCAGGGAACCGATGATGACCGGGTTCGTGCTCATGTTGAACGGTGTCTCGGATGCTTCTTCTCCGGTGGCCGAATCGCGGTGGTAGACTTTGGAGATGACGCCCTTGTCGAGGAAGATCTTTTGCAGGATGGCGCGGTAGAGGTGGCGGGTGAAGAAGTCGTCGCTCTCGGACTGCGTCCAGTTCTGCGGCGCCTGGCACGCCATCATCCTCGCCGTGATGTTCATTCTGATCCCGCCCTCGTGCGTTGACAGCCTCTCGCTCAGCGGGAAGCCCTCCGGGTCGAAGCGCGACGACTCCCTGACCACCCTGCCGTTGAGGGCCTGCAGGCTCGGGCGGGCGTACGTGTACTTGTACGTGGGCGGTCCCAGCTTCTCCGTCAGGAGGTTGTAACAGCACCCGACGATGGCGACGGAGTGGATCGCCGGGTTCATGATGAGCGAGCGGATGCCGTAGTGCGAGAGGTTGCCGCACGAGTGGATCGACACGGCCATCATCCTGAGGTCCTTGCCCTCCTCCTCGGGGAGCACCTCCTTCTCGATGCGCCCGATGACCTCGGTGAGGTCGCCGCTCTCCAGCCTGCCGACGACGTACGAGACGGACCCCTTGCCGATGGCGCGGTTGTACTGCGGCGCGAGCTCCTTGATGGGCCTGAAATCGAAGTCCTCGGCGGCGGCGTCCCCGGACGGCTTGACGACCCTCTTGGCGTTGTCTGTGCCGAACTTGTCGGCCTGCATCTGGGCCCACAGCTTCTTGTTGCGCATGACGACCTCCTTGCTCGCGAGCCCGGAGAGCACGTCGAGGCCCCGCGCGCCGTCGATGTTGTGCTCGCGGCCCTCGACGGCGACGACGTGGCGATTGTAGGGCGGCAGGGCGAGGGTGCGGCCGAGGTAGTTCTGCCCGCTGCCGAAGTCGACAAAGTGCGTCGTGTCCTTGCCCCAACGCTCCGAGATGGCGCCCGCGAGGGAGTCGACGTATCGCGCGAAGTGAGCCACCTCGTGCACCTTTTTGGGCTTCATGCCCACGGCAACGGAGCGGGAGAGTTTTGGCGGGGGTTTGGCGGACTGTGACGACGAGGGCGGCTCGAAGGTCCTGGAGAGTGAGAGGCGGCGAATGGCGCGGACGTAGTCCAGGAAGCTCTCCGGCGGCGCGGGGTCTGTTGTCGCGGGGAGTTCGTCCAGGTCGTCCCTCATGAGCAGGTCGAGGAGGCGCATGGTGTCGTAGGAGAGGAGGAAGGGCTGCCATTCTTGCGGGAGGATTTGGTGGAAGAGGCCCGGGGTGTTTGTGAAGAAGTCGAGGACGTGGACGCCGCCGCAGAGGATCTGGAAGATGTCTGTCTTGGTGACGAAATCGAGGAGGGCGGAGACGTAGGCCTCTGGCGAGGAGAACTCGTCTGAGCAGGGCAGGGGCTTTTCTGGGATCATGGTGATGATGAGTCTTTGACTGCGATAGTCCTCGAAGAAAAAACAGGAAACCAAAACAAAGAGCTCCCTGTGCTGAGATTGTGTCGAGAACCACCTCTAGGCCAACGCGATGCCTCGAGGTATGAGGCGTGGGTTCAGTGACTGACTGGATTGAGAGACGTTGTGAGTGAAGGCGCATGCATCCCACTTACATAAAAATCAACCCCTCTGTATGGGGAAATTTTTCTCGGTGAAGGAGGGGTTATCCTCGAGCTGTGTTCGGTGAAGGACATCGATGACCCGGAGAATTGCCGACAGCGGTCTGTCACTGCACGACCCCGAAAGTACCTCCAAGTACCTGCCCCCAAGTGGACACCTAAGGGGGCCAGACGGGACGGGGGCCGCAGCATGTAGGACAGACACACGCAAACGTCATCCCAGCCGCGTTTGCCTAAACGGTAAGATTGGCGGCTACAGCTTAGACCCCCGTAGGCTTCCGACTACACGCCTACTCGGCCCCCATCGATTGGACAAATCACAACTCAACCTAGACCTTGAACAGCAAGCTGGGGCATCTGCTGCTCTAACACGACATCAATCAACACCGACCAATGCGTCCACGGATGCGCCTTTTCATACCCTCGTCGCCAGGATGATGTCCTCCGCCAACGAGGAGGATCCCTTCCTCCAAGTCCAGCAGTAAGCGACATCTCGTTCATCGCAAAACCAGCACGCGATGTGATCGCACAAAGCTAACATTTTGGTTTCCCTCATCAACAGAGATGTCCTCTCCCAGCTGGAATCAACCCGGCCCCTATTCACATCTTACCTCCGCATCCGGTCCCTCTCCACGTCCCCGACGTCGCCTGAACTCGCCTCGGCCCGCTCCGACCTCGAATCCGCCCTCGAGGCGCTGGCCGAAGACCTCGCCGACCTCGTCGAGTCCGTGAAGGCCGTCGAGTCGGACCCGACCTCGTTCGGACTCTCCGCGTCCGAGGTGTCGCGCCGCAAGAGGCTGGTGCAGGAGGTCGGCGGGGAGGTTGAGGACATGCGCGATGAGCTTGCCAAGAAGCTCGGCGATGCGACGGCAGCCGCCACGGGCTCGGACCTGCCGGACCCAAACTCCTTCGCGATCCAGGACGGCGACGGCGGGGACGGGTACGCCGAGTTCGAGCAGCAGCAGCAGCTCGAGATAATGCGGCAGCAGGACACGCACCTCGACGGCGTGTTCCAGACGGTGGGCAATTTGAGGAGACAGGCGGATGACATGGGTCGCGAGCTGGAGGAGCAGCGCGAGATGCTCGAGGTCGTGGATAGCGTGGCCGATCGGGTCGGTGGGAGGTTGCAGACTGGCGTGCAGAAGTTGCAGTACGTGATGCGGAGAAACGAGGACAGGTTGAGCAGCTGCTGTATTGCGGTGCTCATCTTCGTCCTCATCCTGCTGCTTGTTTTGTTGTTGATATTGTAACGCAGTGGATACTCGGGGTTGAGATTTGTGAAAGGGGAGGATGAAAAAAGAAGGGAGGATTGCAACATTTTCAAGACGGGGTTAGGAGTTTATACGGGAGCGATTTTGTCATTTGTTTAATGTAATTCACTGCTGGAAGGGGGTGGGGGGCTCATTCAGGATGAAGTAGATCGTCCCATCCAACAGACGATGTGCAATTCTAAGTTATCTTACTTCCTGATACACCAGGCCATGCGTGATTCGGACCCTAATCAGGCCTCTCGCCCTTCGAAATCAGCTCTTCGCCGTCTTGTATGTGTAGTTGATTGTTCCGGAAACGCCAGAGTATATGCGCCCCTTTTCCTGGCATCAGAAGCCGGTCATCCTCGATTTGTTTTGTGTGTACAAGTATGGTCTCCCTGTTTGTCCTAACGCTTCTTTTGCTTTTCATGACAAGTCTAATCCCGAGTCTCTCCTCATCACATCTGCGAGAACTTGAAGACCTTGCGCGGCCGCAGCCCCGGCAGGGGCCTTTTTGGGGAATTCTACGAGGGCCATGCGCAAGGCCGCGACGGCGGCGTTGCCGTAGAAGTTGATGAAACGCTGCTGGTGGCCGTCGATCATGGACTTGAGCACAATGTACTGCGTGTTGGAGACGAGCTGCGGCGGCGAATTGACGATCTGGGCCATGGCCTTCCAGTAGTTAGTCGGCGGGTACGGGTTGGTCTTGGACGCTTTGCTAAAGTCACGCAGGGCAATAGCCGCGAACCCGGCGCCGAGACCCGTCATCCTGTCGTTGTGCGCCTGCTCGGGGATCCAGTTGCCGTCCTCCTTCTTCCAACCGATGGCCTGTCGACCACCCTGACTCTTGTCGTTTCCCCTAGAACCGAACAGGACTGGGCAGGCCACACGGAACTTGGCGATCAGGACGTCGATTAGGGAGGTGCCGCGCCAGTGGTAGTCCTTGTTGGAGAAGATCTGGGCAGTGACAATGCCGACTGGCTCGGCGGATTTCGGGTTCGCTCCACCCTCGTTGGCGAATTGCCCTATGATTGCCTTGGAGAGGATATTGAGCAGGTAGATGAATAGGGCCGGCATCTGCGAGCCGTTATGAACGGCTCCCTCGACAGGTTCCCTGTTTTGTTGGACGTAAATGTTGACATCCACCAGAGGCGATTGTGTCCTTCCGTCGAGTGATTCGCGCAGGGTAGAATTGATCGTGTTCATCTGAATGATGTCAGTATCTTGGCAGGGATAAGGGCCATGGGATTCCTTACGGGTTGAACGTTTGCCCCCTTGCCAGCAGTCAGCTGCCCAATCGACTTTCTGATCTGTCTGCGCATGTCACCGAGCTTGCCCTTCAACGGAGACCCTGGCTGTTTCGAAAGGGCCTCGACGTCTTTTCTCAACTTCTTCAAGGCTTGGTGTATCTCGACATATCGATCGATAGCTGGCGTACTGGCGGTCGCGGGTGTGACGGCCGCCTTGAGTGGCGCAGGCTCCGCAGGTTTCGTTTGGAAGCCATTGGCCTGAGCAGCCGGAGCAGTTGCCGCTGCGGCCGGTTGTGATGATGGTGCTGAAGGAGCCTTCGCGGGTTGAGCAGCCGGCGTCGGAGCGTTCGTCACAGGCGTTGGTTGTAGTCTTTGAGCGGCCGGGGGTGGAGCCTCGGCCTTGACTTCCTGTGCAGTTGTGCCATTGACTTGGTGCTCTTGCTTCTTTGGCGGCACTGCGGCAGGTTTGGGCGGTTCCGGTTCGCGCTCGGGAGGAAGCTGAGGTATCTGCTTCGCCTTGAGCTCTCTGAGCCTCTGTTGCTCGGCGCGAACGGCGGCCTCGGCCTTCAGTCGCTCCTCTTCCTCCCTTTGAAGCTGTGCTATTCTTCGCTGTTCGGCCTCTAATCTCTGCTTCTCCTCCTGCAGTTGGTGGACCTCGTAGACCCTCAGGGCGGCGAGGCGTACGCGCTCGTGTTCGAGCTGGGCGGCGGCGAGCGCATCACGATGGCTCAGTTCGGAATTGCGATTCTCGGAGAGAAAGTCTGCGGTAAAACCACGTTCGGGACTCTGCTTGATGTAGTCCTTGCTATGGCTCCTCCGCGACGGTGAGGAGTGCGCCATGGTTGGGTGACACGGGTTGTTTCCAGGCGTTGCTGGACGGTGGCCGGGCCTAACGCATCGGCCGGTGGGGTCGATACGCGTGGGATGCAAAGTCGCACCAGCAACCGAGGCCAGAAAGAAAAAAGGATAGTGACGTCCGCGCGTAGCCGTTCAGGGAAGACAAGGCTGCTCTCTCTCGCGGGCGATCTTTGGGAGTCCAGACGAGGCTGGGTTTTTTCCTGGGACTGGGGGAGGACTGACCGCTTTGTGGTTGGCTGGCAGTGGTGGTGGTGGTGGTGGTGGTGGTGTCGTCAAGACTCAATTGGACAAGGTTCAGACTGAACTTGTCGAGTTCCTGTTCAGGTCGAGAGACGTGCTGGTGTGGAGCATCAAAAAACAATACGGTGTATCAGGCGCGCTTTGATGGTGTCTGCAGGTGGGAAAATGTTACCGTTCGCGACGACTTGGGGGCTCGTTTGGGGTGCTGGAGTCGAAGACCCCTGCTGCACTGTGACCCTTAGCTCGCGGCTGTTTGGTGCTACCTTAATTCGCAGGCTTGCAGCTGTTACTGTAGGTATCAGCCAGAACGTGAGATACCTTAAGAATCGTTGTGTGAAAAAAAAAAAAAAAAAAAAAAAAAACCAGGGGAAAAAGAGCGTAAGCGGGAAGAACAAAAAAAAAAGGACCACCCCACGGCATCGCAGCTCGCCGGACAGAAACAGCACACTAGAGACGTCGCCATGAGGTGTCTGCCTTAGTTGCATTGCATGTGGGGCGACAGGCTGTTGAGACCAATAGCGGCGCTGAGTTGGACGAGTTTCTGGTATACAGTGTAGCGTCTCCGCTTGTTGGTCGGACCGCAAGTGGACCCGTTCAGTCCAGTGTCCCGTTCCCGATGTTAAAGCCTGAAGCCTGAAGGTTTAGCTGCCAGACTCTGCCCATAGGTATCCATCCATACCTTAGGTACGTCGTCGTCGCTGCGCGGGCAGCAGAAGAAGTAAGACAAGCCATGACTGGTACACTTAGACTAACGCCGGGACTTAGGGCCGGTCCAAGTTTCCAAGTGAGATGCCGGCTGAAGTCTGATTATGGCCTGTCTCGCTTTTCCTTGCCTTGCCCTGCTTTTGGCCCTGGCGATGACAAAAGCGTCGGGCGCCAGCGCGAACAGAGACAGGACAGATCGTCTGAGTGAAGACGGGAGGATCTCCAACTTTGGGTTAACCGATGAGGTGATGCCATTGAGGAGCACAGCAGTCCAGGAGGTACGTAGGAAGACTCTACAGCAGAGCTGGGGTTGAATGAATTATGAGGCTCATCCGTCTGCCATTATATTTTCTCTTTCTCGTCTGTGTCCTAGAGTTGAGCTGGGCAGGGAGTCACCGTCACGCGTCTTGTAGAGAGAGTCCTGTCTGGTCTTGAAGGGCTCGTCGCGAGCTTGGGCCTTTCCGGCTGTTCCAGTGCCAAAGGAGAGGTGTATCTGGTCTGCGTATCCATCTTGGAAACTGGCTACTTGTAGGTATCTGCCGTCCCCATAACTTTCCCCCCGTCTTCGTCGTGTACCCTGCATCTGACATTTGCCCCCGTATCTGTCTGCAGCAGGTGTCCAAGGAAAACGGAATGCCAAGGTGCCTCTCACAGGTCGCAGCCGACGACGCTGACTTTCTTTGGAGGTAAGGTACCTACCTACCTAGTAGGTAGGGAGGTACATGACGGGACTTATGGCATGTCCCGCGACCGTCCTCGGCTCTTGACAGAGATGTGGCATAGGGAGGCACACGCGTTGTGTAGGAGGCTCAAGGAGCTGCCGTAGCAAGACGTTAGCGCGACATTACGGCAAGGGGCTGATCTACCAAAGTATCCGAGGTACCTCCCTCGAACCCGGGAGCCCTGACCTGGTCATGGTGGTCTTTCACTGGCGGCGAGCGGGCTGCGGCGTGGACTCTCCCCACTTCCTCGGACTCGACTAGACCTACTTCAGTAGACGAGAGACTGGAGTCGTAGACCTAACTGAGTCCAGAGTCCTGACCTCGAGTTTGAAGTCGTCAAACCGACCCAAGTCAGGGCAAGATACGTAAGTATTTGCCTGCGTATCGAGCTACTTACCAGAGGTACCTCTCGCCTTGCCTCTATCTACCTTATTGGATGTTGAAGACGTTGGACCTTGCTCCTGAAGTAGTAGTTCGATAGCTAAGGTACCTTACGTATGCCGGTTGCTGGGTGCTGCCTGAGGTCGGCATGCGGCAACATCACAGCTGCCAAAACCAGCTCAGCGGTCTCCTGCCTGAGGTGAGGCACCTTACATAAGGCAATTTGGAAGGTAGCTGGAAGTACCTACCTGCCTTACCTCAGCCTAGGTATCTCAAGTACCTTTTCTTACATTGCTAAACCATAACTTACTTGGCCTAACAGATAGTCTACCTAAGAGACAGCCAACTAACCTAAAGGGTAGCTAGTAGCTTAATAGAGCAGTTTTAGTATTAAGCTCAATTATATATAAATAATATTAATACACTTAGCTTACTTAGTATATATATACTACTTTATTAATAGCTAATATAAATATTAATATAATATAAAATAGCTAGAATAATAAAGAAAAGTAATATAAAGTCATAACCTAGATATAAAGATTAGTGTGAAGGGCTTGACCCGAGTCTGTGCGACAAGAGGTAGCGTAATACTATTTATTTGAAGCTAAAGAGAAAAAGAAAGAGTTTTCTACTTTAGCAAGATTATACTAGGTTTGTGGGTAGCTACTAGGTGAGCTCTAAGTGGTGAATCTGGGCAGAAGCCCAGATAGTTCTAACTGGGCGTAGCCTATAATATTATTCCCTCTCCTAGCTGGGGGCCCTCTAGGCGTAGGCTGGGTTGCTATTGTTAGCTATAATTAGCTTATATCTTTCTTTATACCTACTAGCCGCCTCAGTTTCTTTAATAGCCTCTACTAGCTCCTAGGTAGGCTATATATATCCTTCCCACTTAACTAGTGCCTCATGCTACTATTCTCTCCCTATAGCTTTCTATTATGCTATATAGATTTCCTTTACGCGCTATTTAAATTTGCTGTTATCTATAGTAATTAGTAGCGGCTATAAATCTACTCTTAATTAGGTAGGTAGAGGGTTCTCTAGTACCCTCTAGAGAAAGTTAATATAGAACTTTAGGTAGATATTCCCTAGGACGTCTAGTTCTATAATATAGAAGCTTAGTATATTTATAACTATATACTTATAGTATAGCTATAAGAGTTTTTTATTAGGTCTAGGGCTCTTATAGATTGCTATTAATAACTAGACCTTATTACTTACTTAGTATCTCTCTATAGAGGATTTATGCTTATTTATATTTTTCTCACTTTATTATCAAGCTATTACTATACTAGCTTAAATAAAACCTATTATATCTCTAAGCCTACTTATTAGGAGGGTAGCTACTATTTACTCTATAGTAAATATATTAGGTTCCTCTTTTATAGCTTGTATAGAGTTAGTGTGGTATCTATATTCTAGGAAGAATAGGGAGAGTCTAGTTATACTACTAACTCTATTCCTAAGGGCTAGTTAGGTAGTGGGGAGTAGTTTTCCCTAGTTATCCTAGGCTTATATTATGAATGCCTATAAAATAGCCTAAATCTCCTAGTTCTATTTTTCTATCCTACTATTAGTCTATAGGTAGTATATTATACTTAGTAGCTAGGTTATTTGTATAAGGTAGTAGAACTTAGGTTAGAAGCAGCTTACTTAGTTAGTTTCCTAGTTACTAATAATATTATATAGGAACCTATAAAAGTAGAAGTAGTAGGTTAGGAAATATTTAGTATAAGTCTTTACCTCTATAGTCTCTATCTCTTTAAGTATTATAGATTTATCAAGCTAGTCTGCTATTATATATAGGTAATAGCTACTAGTATTTTCTATAGGTAGTAAGTCTATAATAGAATTTATAGAGAGGTTGTAGTATAGCTAGTTAGGTACTAGTAGAGGCTTAAGGAACCCTTTCTTTATTTACCTCTAGATATATATTTCTCTATATATATTATAGTTCTATATAAACCTTTATATAGTTTGGGACTAATTTTGTTAGTAGAACTATTAGTTTATTATTTTAAGCGTGCTACTATAACCTAGGTAGGTAGTTATACTTAAGTTAAAGCTCTACTAAATAATCTTAGTGCGGAGCGCTCCTAAGAAGTTATTATTATTCTCCCCACTAAGTACCTATAGCCTCCCCCAGAAAGTAAGCCTCCTAAAGTTATTAATACTATATTTATTAAGCTAAAACTGTGCCCTAATATCTAGTAGGAAGCTATATAGCTAACTAGTAACTATATTATAAGCTGCTCTATAGGTAGTATTATTCTTTATTATCTCCCGCTATAATATCTATAGTTCTAGGTCTCTAGTAAAGATTATTATATCTAGAATATTTAGATAGCTTATTAATGCCTAATGTCTCCTCACTAGGGGGCTAGCCATAGGGTCTCCTTAGGGTTATATATAGTTAGGTATTAGCTATAGGACTCTTTCCTACTTCTACTTATTATTCTACTGCTAGGGTGTATCCTGCTCCTACTAAGAGAGAGTATTAGGAACTAATACCTCTCTACTAGAGTAGTACTTAATATAGAAGTTATATTAAAATAACTCCTCTACTTACTTACTTTAATGCTCTATAAAGCATTACTTTTTGATAAAGTATTTAAGCCCCTAATAGTCTATTAGTATCTTAAAGATAGAGATACTATGTAGCTCTACTCTCTATATATAGAGATAAAACAATACTACTAGTAGCTTCTTATTATAAATAAAGTAGTTATACTCTACTAGTAATAGCTTCCTTAAGTGAAATACTACTAGGCGCTAGGTGCTCTCTAGGTTAGCTTAAGAGAGTACTTCTCTAAGAGCAAACCTAGAGCAGTTAGTCTTAATCACTATCTTATTTTCTAGGTTAAACTAGTAGAGAATTAATTAAGTATTAAATAGCTTCTTAAGCTCCTCAAATACCTTATTTTAGTCCCTTCTCTAGTAGAATACTATATCTTTCTTCGTAAGCTATATTAATAGCTTAATAATTAGTAATTGCCTAGAGCTTCTTAGGATTATAAGAGAGGCCCTTCTCTATTATTATAATAAACCCTATATATTTCACTTTTTTAACTAAGAACTTATACTTTATAGGATTGAGGTTAAGCCTAGCTACTACTAGCCTCTAGAGAACCTCCTAGACCTTCTTCTCGTAATTCTCTTTCATTCTATCTAAATAAATTAGTATGTTATTTATATATATTATAAAAAGGTTATTTAAGAAGTCTTATAGGATATTATTAACATATTATTAAAAGCTAGTGGGGGCGCTAGTTAGGCTAAAGGGGTATATTACTTACTTAAATAGGTTATACTAAATATAGAATACTATTCTCTCCTAGTGCCCCTCTATAATTCATAGCGTATAGAAAGTAGCTATTATATCCAACTTTATATATTATTTAGCTATATTAATATAGCGTAATATCTTAGAGATTAATAGTAGGGAGTTACTAATTTTTCTTAGTAGTAGTATTTAGAGCTCTATAGTTAATATAAAAGTAAATACCTCTATCTAGCTTCCTTATAAAGAGTATTAGAGTACTAGTTAGTAAGCTACTAGCTTAAATAAACCCCTAATTTAGGAGGTTCTATAGGGTATTCTCAAGTAGTAGTAGTTCCTCCCGTAATATACTATAAAGGGGTCCCTAGGAGAGTAGTAGTTCCCTCTTATTTAGAGTAGAGATAAAGTTAATTTAGTAGTCTGCCCTAAGCTAGCTAGGAGGAAGTAAGTAAGCCTTATTTAGGTTAAAAAAGCTAGAGAACCCCTCTAGGATCTAGGCTAGTACCCTATATTATTAATTCTCCTTTAGCTTTAAGTTCAAAGCTTTCTTAATATCTAATAAGCTAACTACTTGAACTTCTGCCTCTATAGCGCCTCTCTAGTGCTTACTCCGCTTTCTCGCTAGGTATTAATAGATTGTAGAGCATAGCGCAGTATCTAAGAATTTTATAGCTCTTATCTCTATTATAAAGGGTAATTCTTTCTGCTTCTTTAGGTATAGCCTAATATAGCCCTAGCTATAGCGTACCTAGTAGGCTATAATATTATATATAACCTTATTCTGCTCTATTTATAGCTATTTTAATAGGATCTCTAGGTTAAGGCCTTCTACTATATATATAAATACGCGCTAGATATAGCTACTTATCTCTAAACTAAAGGCTATTACGCTTAGGGTATTACTTAGTAAGGGACTAATAAGGATATACCCCCTTATAGGTTGCTATTTCTTCTTAATATATAGAAAGTAGAGGTATTAAGCTAGGGACTAGCTAATTATTATATTGGTATTACTACTAGTATTAATTAGGATATAAGCTAAATATTTTTCATTAACTCTACTTTATATAATAGTAGGTTTGCTATCTACTAGCTGCTCTATTTTATATTATTCCTAACTTAATATCTCCTCTTTAGTAAGCTCTAGGGCCTAATTTTGCTCTAGATTTAGTTTTTCCCTAACTCCTTATTATTCTTAAAGGAGCATATCTCTATCTAGTAGTCCTCCTCCTCCTCTTAGCTAGTAGAATTAACCTTTAGGGTTCTAACTTTAGTTATTTTTAGTAGCTAGTTATCTTTTATAAAACAGTACTATATAATATAACTCTTAACTCTATAAGTATAATAGGTATAGGTATCTTTATGTCTTTACTACTAGAGATATACTAGGTAGCTATTAGAGAATAACTCTAAGTCCTATTAGAGATAATATTTTTCCTTTACTCTCAAGATATATACCGCCCTAGTTATATAGATATCTCTATTAGTATCCTTAGCTGCTAGCTTCTAGTAAAGCGCTTAGAGATAGCTAAGAGCCTTTTAGTATTCAACCTGCTAGGTAATATTCTAAACTTTTAAAAGCTACTTACTAAAATTAGAAAATTAGTTAATAGTAATTAACTAATCTTTTAGCCTAGGAGTAAGAGTAGCTTCTAGGAGGGATATCTAGACCTAGCTAGGCTAGTTATTACTCCCTATATTAGCTAGAGTCTACTTAAATATTAGTAAAAAAGCTAAGAGAGACTCTATCTCTCTCTACTAGAGGGTCTATAGTTAAGCTACTACTTAAGGCTATAGGTTATAATTCTTCTAGATTTAATTAAAATAAGCTATTAAATCCTTAGGATTATATTTTTCTCTCTTACTACTTACTCTATAGAAAGTAGAAACTACTAGTTAGGAGTAAATATCTAGATATAAATTAATAATATACTATACCTCTATATTTATAGGGTGTGGCGAATAGGATGAGGCATAAAAGTGGATCCACAATTGCAGCATTGCAATTGCGACCTATGTACCACGACACACCCCCCAGTTTCGTCCTAAATAGGTAGGTCGGAACTGCAACACTTTTTGAACCTTCTGATTGGGTACATCTCGCCAAAATCTAGGTGGTTGAGCCGCCTCCGGTGGGATTCGAACCCTGGGTAGGGGTCGTAGGCCCGCAAGCATGCAAACTCAAACCATTCAAGCACACAGTCAGGGTAGCAGAGCTGGGCTCATAACTGTGGCGAATAGGATGAGGCATAAAAGTGGATCCACAATTGCAGCATTGCAATTGCGACCTATATACCACGACATAGGGTAAAAAACCTAGTTAATCGCAAGAATATATCTCATCTATTACGCTCACAAGGTATATTCTCTCCAGTAACCTAAGAACTTTAGGGATAAAAGTAATAGCTTCTAGGTTATTACACTAGGCATTACTAGTAATCCACTAGTAGTAGTTATCTAGAGGGGTATAGCTAATTACTAGTTACTTCTCTATAGCTTTTATATTTACTACTAGAAGTAGTTTAATACTATTACTAAGTTAGTATATAATAGCGCGCCTTAGCTATTAGCTATTAGGTTATTAACTATCTTAGCAACTAGTAGGGAGCAGTGCTTAACCTATCTCTTGTCGTTATAATAGTAAGCTTTGAATATATAAAGAGCTAAACCTAAATCTATATAACAAGAGGTGGCATAATACTGTTTATTTAAAGCTAAAGAGGAAAAGGAAGAGTTTTCTACTTCAGCAAGGTTATACTAGGTTTATAGGTAGCCACTAGGTAGGCCCTAAGCGGTGAATCTAGGCAGAAGCCCAGATAGTTCTAAATAGGCGTAGCTTGTGATAATAGTGGGGCTATTAATTTATATAAGTTTTATTAATATATAATATAATATTATAGAATGTATAATGTTATAGGATATATAATATTATAGAATATATAATATTATTAATAAATAAAGGCTGTATTTAAAAGTGAGAGCTTTAGTAATTTAAGCTATAAATAACTTTATGGCGTAGTCTCAGCCTTTTTATAGCTAGTAAATTAATAGAGTAGTTCTAGTATTTAGGCGCACCCTCCTAATAATAGCTATATAATAGATATATATTATAACGCCTAGTATAACTAAGTTTAAGCTTAACCTCACTATAACTCCTAAACTCTAATTAATCCTAATCTTTATATCCAAATTATAACTTTATATAGCTTTTCTGACATTCTAGCTGTTTTATATAATATTAATATTTATATTAGCTATTAGTAGGGTAGTATATATATACTAAGTAAGCTAAAACTACTAATATTCTTTATGTAGGATCAGGCTAAATACTAAAACTGCCCCATCAATTTACCAGCTACCCCTCAGTACGCAAGACCGGGCATGTACTTCCACCTTGCCTGCCGTAGCTTGTCCAAGGTGCCTTACCTTAAGGTACCTTACCTCACTTCGCCTGGGAGTGCTTCCTGCTTGTCCCCTCCACTATCGCCGTGCCTCTCTACCTCAAGGTACCTTACCTAACACCTTACGCAGTAGAGTCCTTGCTCTCCTCCTCCTCCTCCTCCTCCTCCTGCTCCTCTCCTCCCCACTCCACACCCCCCGACCCGATTCGCCTTTCGCAACAAACCCCCCCCGTCAGTCGCTCCAGAGAGAGAGAGGACATTCCCATCCTGCCTTGCCTTCTCTTCACGTCCGTCTGCCTCACCCGTTTTTTCACCCCGACCATCACTTCGCACACTCCTTGCGAGCTCCTTTCCCTTTCATCCTCGCTCGTCTCGCCGACAATCACCCTCCTCCTACCCTCAAACCATCCCATCCCAATCCAATCCAATCCAATCCCTCTCTGGTCAATCAGACAATCAACTTACCCTCCTTGAATCGCTACGCACTACGTCTACGTCCACTGGACACACACTACACTCCAAGACCGAAAACCAAAACCACATCCATCCCAGTTCTCCACTGTCTTTAGTCCGCAAATACATACGTCAGTACGTGCCACATCATCCCACACAGCTCGCTGAGCATCGACGCCAACGACCAAACGACCGACAATTTGACGCCGGCCTTCCTGCCCATCCGTCCCTCCATCCATATCCGATACGCACTCGACGTGCACTACAATAACCGACATCAATCTTTCATCTGACTGACTGCTCATCATGGAGCAGCAGCAGCAACAGCAGCAGCAGCAGCAGCAGCCTGCTAGCGGCGTCCCAGGCCCTACCGGCCGTCGGCTTCACATCGCGCACAGGAGAAGCCCCTCCGAGTTGACTCCGTTGATGAGCATGTTTGCCAATCCGGGCAGTAAGTCCAAGTCCCTGTCTCCGCCTCCGTCTTCGACCATCTGTCTGCGAGCTCTGGTCCCTATAACACTTCCAGTTCGCCACCTGCTCTATACCTGTCACGACGCTGACAATGTGTCTTCTCTACAGTGGAACAGCTAGCTATCCAGCAGCAGATCGAGCTGTTGCAGCAACAGCAGCAACAGATCCAAGCTACCCAGCAACAATATATGAACATGGGGATGATGCCCCCTACGCAACAGCTTGGCCCAGGTGGTGCTTTCAACCTCCAGCCGGGCATGGCGCCGCAGGGCGGCTTCCAGTTCCCACAACAGCTTCCACAGCAGAATGTCAGCATAGGCGGACCTCCCACACAGCCCATGTCACATCGCCGTAATCAGTCGGCACTTCCCAACATGGGAATGGGTCCTCCCCCCGCTCCCTCCTCGGGTGCTTCCGGTTCGGCCTTTAATAACGATGCCGCCGGCGCTCCCCCCGCTGGCAGAGAAAATGCCGGTGGACGCGGAGGCCGAGGTGGTGGTGCCGGAGTTGGCCATCAGAGACGCCATTCTCTTGCGCTTGCCGATGCGAAGAAGGCGGCTGAAATCGCCCAGCAGAAGCGCACAACGTCGGGTTTCCAATTCCCTGCGGCGCCGGCTCCTGGCGATGCTGCCGACGGTGGCGCCTCCGCCCCCGCCCCCGCTCCGACGCAACCCGAGGCCCCGATTGCCCAGGGCACCAGCGCCGGTCGTGGACGTGGAGGACACGGTCGCAGTCAAAGCATGGCGGTCAACGGTCGTGGAGGTGGCGGCGCTGGCCGCGGTGGCTTCTCCAATGAGAACCAGAATGACTTCGGACGTCGTGGCAGCTCCGGCCACGCCAGAACTGGCTCTCGCAACTTCGACGGCAACTGGCGCAACCAAGGCGGCAATCAGGGTCAGGACCAGGGTGGTTTCCAGCCTGGCCACCGTTCTCGTGGTTCTATCAATCAATCTATTCCTAGCATCGGCGCGTTCCAGTACCCCGGTCAGCCTCAGCTCATGCAGATGCCCGGCCAGATGCTTCCTATGCAAATGTATCCTGGTCAGCAGCTCAACCCTATGCAAATGCAGCAGCTCCAGGCTCTGCAAGCTCAGATGAACGGCCAGCAATTCATTGGTCTTCAGGGTGGTCAGCATGGTGGTCAGCTCGGTGGAAACCAGCAACAGCAGCAGCAGAGAAAGACCCTCTTCACTCCTTACCTCCCGCAGGCTACTCTCCCCGCTCTTCTTGCCGATGGCCAGCTCGTCTCTGGTATTCTCCGCGTCAATAAGAAGAACCGTAGCGACGCCTACGTCTCCACCCAGGACGGTCTGCTCGATGCTGATATCTTTATTTGCGGTAGCAAGGATCGCAACCGTGCCCTCGAGGGCGACCTCGTCGCCGTCGAATTGCTCGATGTCGACGAAGTTTGGTCGCAGAAGCGCGAGAAGGAAGAGAAGAAGAAGCGCAAGGACATCACTGATACCCGGTCTGGATCGACCAACGGACAGAACCAGTCGTCTAACAACAATGATGATAACACGCAGCAGGAGGGCGGCATCCGCCGCCGTGGCAGTCTGCGTCAGCGTCCTACCCAGAAGAAGAATGACGACGTGGAAGTCGAAGGCCAGAGCCTGCTTCTCGTTGAAGAGGAGGAAATCAACGATGAGGCCAAGCCCCTTTACGCTGGACACATTGTGGCTGTAATCGAGCGCGTTGCTGGTCAGATGTTCTCCGGCACCCTCGGTCTGCTCCGACCCAGCAGCCAGGCTACCAAGGAGAAGCAGGAGGCGGAGAGAGCTGCTAGAGATGGTGGCAATAATCGTCACCAGGACAATCGTTCCCAAGAGAAGCCCAAGATCGTTTGGTTCAAGCCTACCGACAAGCGAGTGCCGCTCATTGCCATTCCCACCGAGCAGGCTCCTCGTGATTTCGTCGAAAAGCACCAGGATTACGCGGATCGCATTTTTGTGGCCTGCATAAAGCGCTGGCCGATTACCTCTTTGCATCCTTTCGGTACGCTTGTGGAGCAGCTTGGTCGTATGGGCGACCTTAAGGTGGAAACCGACGCCCTGCTTCGCGACAACAACTTCTCCTCGGATGAATTCTCTGAGGCCGTTCTGCGCAGTGTTGGTCTGCAGGATTGGTCCCTCGCTAAGGAGGATGAGACAGCTCTGGCTGCCCGCCGCGATTTCCGTGATGAGAAGGTTGTTACTCTCGACCTCGACGGCTCGCCCGAGCTTGCAAACGCTATCCACATCAAGACTCAGCCTGACGGCAAGATTGATATCGGTATTCACATTCCTGACGTCACTCACTTCGTCAAGCCCAACTCTCTCGTTGACCGCGAGGCCAAGAAGCGTGGCACTGCTGTTCATCTTGTCAACCGTACCTGCGCTTTGCTGCCTCCCAAGATCTTTGGCGAGGTTTGCTCTTTGACGCCTGGTGAGGAGCGCCTCGCTGTTAGTGTGCTCTTCCGCGTCAACCCCCACAACGGTGCCGTTGCGGAGGGCGATGCTTGGGTAGGCAAGAGTATCATCAAGAGCACTGCGAAGATCACTGTGGACGAGATCGACGCGGCTCTGAACGGCCAGGCTGACTGGAAGCACGAGTCTATCCAGTTGAAGGACATTCAGATTCTCAACGTAAGGACCGCCGGAGCGACGACTTGTGATCATTCTGCTAACAATATGCAGGCTGTCGCGCAAAAGTTCACCGAGGCTCGTCTTGGTGCTGGCGGGGAGCCTATTGCTCCTCTCAGACTCATGCAGCAGCTTGATGACGAGAACATTCCGATCAAGCACAATCTCTTTGACTCAACCCCTGGCACTGAGCTCGTTGAGGAGCTTATGCACAAGGCCAACACCTATGTCGCCCAGCGCCTGGCCGAGGCTCTGCCTGAGAAGGCTCTTCTGCGCCGCCAAGGTCCGCCTAACGCTCGCCGTCTGCAGACCTTTGCTGACCGCATGAATGCGATCGGCTACGAGGTTGACACTTCTGGCAGCGGCAGCCTTCACAACAGCCTCTTCAAGGTCGATGACGCTGACGTCCGCAAGGGAATGGAGACGCTTGTTCTGAAGTCCATGCAGCGCGCCAAGTACTTCATAGCCGGCAAGACGGCCAAGCAGCTGTGGCCTCACTTCGCTCTGAACTTATCGCTTTACACTCACTTTACAAGCCCTACCCGCCGCTACGCTGATATCATTGTTCACCGCCAACTCGAGGCTGCGTTGTCTGAGGGTAAGATTGAATGCACGGAAGACCTTGAGATCCTTGTCAAGACGATTGAGGCTTGCAACACCAAGAAGGACTCTGCCCAGAACGCCCAAGAGCAGAGCATCCACATCGAGTCCTGCCGCAACATGGACAAGAAGAGACAGGAGGTCAACGGCGATCTCATCACAGAGGGCATCGTCATTTGCGTGTACGAGTCCGCTTTTGACGTTCTCATTCCCGAGTGGGGCTTCGAGAAGCGCGTGCACTGCGATCAGCTGCCTTTGAAGAAGGCTGAGTTCAGGAAGGAGAAGAGAGTGCTTGAGCTCTACTGGGAGAAGGGCGTGCCGAGCTCCGCCTACGTACCTGAGGATGAACGCCCCAAGGCCGCCGCCTCTGTCAGAAACGCCAACGCCATGGCTGCTGCTCGCCAAGCGCAGGAGGCCGAGCGAGTCAAGAAGGAGAGAGAAGAGGCTGCTCGCAAGCAAACGGAGACCGGCACCATCTCCACGGACGACGTAGATGCCCTCTTTGACGATGACGATGATAATGCTTCGGATGTTACCGAGGCGATGGCCGGTGCTTCGTTGGCTGAGAGGCCCACGCAAAGTGTTCCCGGCTCGCCGACGCGGTCTGATGCCAAGCCTCTGCAACGCACCAGATCCGACTCGAAGGTGCCCGCGCCCGAGGCTCCGGAGACCCGTTTGTCAAACAAGGAGAAATACCTTAAGCTCTTCAAACTGCGTGAGGAGGGCGGCGAGTACATCCAAGACGTTACAGAGATGACTAGGGTTCCCGTTATCCTCAAGACTGATCTTTCCAAGAGCCCACCGTAAGTAGACCGCTTCATCATGATGAAAGTTGGATCATACGCTAACTAATTGCAGTTGCTTGACCATTCGGTCTTTGAACCCCTACGCTCTGTAAAATAGTGCCATAAAAATTGGTGCTCTTGACAAGACACTGAAATTGTTACACAACAATAGGCAGACAGACGAATCCGCGTCCTGTGACGTTGTGAGGTGAGAGAGGTATGGTGTAGAAAAGTTTGGGTGAGAGTTGGGACGATCCATAGTGCGGACTGGAGTGAGTGAAGTATTTCTTCATCCCTGGATGAGTTATTTAGCACAGAAGCAGCAATCGAGAAGGAGAAAGACGGCGGATGAAATAGTAGAGAATCGCGCATCAGTTAGCAAAATGGAACATGCAATTATCCGCCCCGGACGCGCAATACGATCTGCCTTGTGGATAAGGGTCGCATGGAGAAGACGCGGCATCACGATCGGTAGGAGTGAAGCAATTCATGGCTTTGTGGATGAGCCCGCGCCGTATTTTGAACCTTTCCCTGGATGGCAAGGCCGACCTTGCGGAACGTTACAGAGCGGTCGGGGCGACTTCTTTCTCTTGGGCCAAAGAGGGCGGATGGGTTTCAGTTGCGATGGTACGCAAGAGAGCCGGTTTGGAAATTTGACGTGATGGATTACGGGGGGGGGGGGGTGGGGGGGGGGGGGCGCGGTCTGGAGATAAACCGGGGGTGGGTGTTCGTATGGATCCGGAGAGACGGAGCCGGGGAAGGAGGAGGAGGAGGAGGAGGAGGAGGAGGAGGAGGAGGAGGAGGACCTGGAGGACGGGAGGACGGGAAGGTCAGGTCCAGTAGGTCCCATCTCATCGCATACACTACAATGGACGTGAAGGCTTCCGAGTAGTGGAGCGCGAGGAGAAACATACTCGCGGAGGGTGCCGCGAAAGAACAGTCGTCCTTCATCGTGGATCTAATGGCCGCTTTTGTAGGCGGCCGCCTTTAGACAAAACGGGCGGTTTCCTACACGGCCTGCTGAACATTCGATTGAGAGACCGCCTTCCTCTGCTACGCTGCTACGCAGTCTCCGGGAGCAAAAAAAAGAACCCTGGCATAGAAAGTGTACTAGCACCGACGGGGGTTGATCTGCAACCTAGTTCGAAAAGGTTCAGATTACCTGATGTTCGGTGAGATCTGCGCGAGGATCGTCAGACATGAGGGGGTGGGAAGCGTAGGGGCAGCGGATTAGGTTTATTTCACTCCACGTGTCCATATGTGTGTGTCCCCTACGATGTATGGTGATAACAAGAGGACAAAAACATTTTTCGTCCCGTGATGGGCAGTAAGCTCCGGTATGATCGTCGTCTCTTTTACAGTTTCTGTTGGATGGGGCGCGGGAGATGGCACGCCTCGTCCTTCCATCGCCAAAGTGAAGAAAAAGGCAATCTTGCGGCTACGTTAGTTGAGCACGTCAGCTCTGCTGTGTATGGTGTAGATCCCGTCCCGGTCTTTTAGACTACTGACGCCCAAACTTGCTCAACGCGTTTATCCGGTCGAGAACATGAGGTCGACGACGTGAAGACGGGCGAAACCCAGGGCGTCGAAGAACAAGATCGTGTCTCTTTCGTTTCTTTCCGGGCCGGAAGGGGAGGGAGGCCTTACTAAAGAGACCAGACGGCGGGGCGGAAAGAAAAAGGGAAAACGGATTTGTTTCCAGTGGCCCGAACGAAGCGGTTGAAGTGTCCGAAGGCACAAGCAGCTACTGGAAACTACCGTTGGCCGGTGGCCGCGGGCTTCAGGAGACAGTCATTGACAGAGAGTGAAGGCGGATGGAATGTGTATCAATGTATGTCAGGCGCACGCATAGAGTGCGCACTAGTGCACACAAAAGCCTCGGGAGTCATGATGTTGTGCCATGTTGGGGCAAAGAGGGGATGAGGTTGTTTAAGAGGGTCATCCCGTGTAAGACATGGAACACGTTCGAGAAGCAGGGTTTGCAGTGGCATGCGGCTTCTCAGAGGTTCTTTGTTCGGCGTGGTTCGGGTATTGCTGTTTTGGCGGGCGTGACATGACTGGTCTTTTCCCACTTTTCCCACACGACTCGGGTCCCGGGTGGACGGAATGAAGGCTTGCTTTAAGCTGATCGAAGTCGCTCCGAGTCCTGATTAGACGTGGCCGGGTGGTTCCAGTCTCGGCGGCTCAATTTGTCGCTGTAGTCCTGAGGTGGGCGATGGGACGATTTAAAGCCTCGATGGTGGGTTTGAAACGATGTGTAAGCCCCTGCAAGGCCCCGAAAGCCGTTTCGTGTCGTAGGGATGGACCGAAAACCAGAGTGAAGCAAAATCGAGACTCTCTTTGGGCTCCCATGGCTCGGTGGACGATGTTGACGAGATGAGAGGAGAAGAGCAAGTTCTGGGCACGATATTGGACGCTTATCCAGTACTCTCCGTAAGCAATCTTAATCACGACGCGCCTGATGTCGCACACGCATGCGAGGAACACCGGATGTCTTAGCCTTGAAGCCGAGGTCTTGTCTTGTGGGCGATCTGGAGAAGTTCCTTGGCTTAGATAAGCTTAAGTGGCTAGTGTATTAGCAGGCGGTCGTTTGGGGGCAAATGGGTACTTCAGTAAGCAGCTGATCGAGGGCGAGGGGGACCGTTCGGAGAAGAGGCTGAGAATGGGGCAACGAAAGGAGGGTCATTGCTTGTGCATATCTAGTCGCAGGAGTGTTCCCTCGTGTTGCGGGCCTTGGGATTGGGACGGCGAAACGCAGAGGAACGTGTGCGGTGAGATCCAATGCTGACAATTTGTCTATAACGTCTGATCTGCAGGAAGCCGATTCTGGGGTTTCATTGCGCGGGATCTGGTTCTGCCGGAGGGGACTCGACAGACTCTTCAACGAGAGCAGATTTCTGTTTCTAGGGGCCGAGTCAAAGCCTGGAATTAGCCGTCAAGTCAGGGCCACATTGTTGCTTTGGACAATTCCGCATTCCTGGTTTCACCGCAGATGGCCATCTGGCCATGGGCCGGTGCATGTCCTGTCAAGATCGCGAGCTGTCGATAAGGTCGATTAGCATGCGGAAGAGTGCTGCGTGCTGCTGTATGCTTCATGGCCGGCTCTGCAGATCATGGCCCTAGACAGACGGAACGTGACGCCCTTGGCAGGTGTTGAAGGGAGATCCGTCGCCTTTGATTCTGTCTAGTGCAGCCGCAACGTCAGAGCCAAGACGATGACCGTGGAAATGAGATCTGCCCTTCCGTGTCGCACGTCATGACACAGAGTGAGAGTGAGTGAGTGAGCGGAGGAGGCGGCGTCGCGTTGCACCGGGGGTTTGGTTAAATGCAGGCGCTAAGCCCATCACCGTCAACGGCAGCCGGAGTTGTGTGAGGGATTGTCTGGTCTTGGTGGTCTGGGATGAAGACGGGAACAGCCTGGAAGAGACCGGTAGGGGAAGGGCTAGGAAGAAAGGTTGCCCATGAAGACATGAAGATGAAGCGTGGGAAGCGTGGGAGACATGGTTGAGGGGTAGGAAGAGACGTTGATTACCGAGAGAACGTTCCCGGCAAATGGAGATGAAGAGGTACGTACCTCGTACCTGCAGTTCTTTGAGCAAGGGGGGTTCCAGATTGGAAAGAGCCAATCAAAGGGACTTGATGGAAGGGTGTCGGTGACGGGAGGGCCCAGGCGTGAACGGACCGGGGCTCCTGACGTGGGACCTGGAGACGTCCACGGGTATCACATTGGTTTCGGTGAACGGCCCGTTCGTGACCCGGGCTGGCTTTTGGTTTTGGCTGGGGGTCTCGATGCAACATAGTTGAGTTCCCGTCGGCTACAGCTACGCATACGATGCCAAACAGTGGCGACTGCGTTCCTCTGCTATGCATCTACACTACTGCCTGGGTGCCATGGCACAGCAGCGCTTTTTTATGACATGCATTCTGATTTCTCGCAGCACCAGAAACTTCCGGCCCTCTCCCTCCCCTTCTCCTCCTCCCCCTGGTCTATCGTCGGTCTATCGTCCGGGGGCGTTGCCTGCAGGTTTAGGACCCTTGCATAACTGTACAACATAGTGTAAAAGGTCTTCGGGAGAAAAGAAGCGCAAAACAAGCTCGGCAGGGGTCAGCCCGCACTATCTGGGAAACGGGCTTCTTCATCCCAATCGATGCTCGATTAAGGTAGCTACATTTCTTGCAGATAGTACGGGTAGTACACTCGCATACGCCAGAATACGCACTAAGGCAAGGTACCTTACCTGAGGTAGGTAGGTAAGGTAGGTTTGATGGTCCCCTGCCACTAATATCCCATCTTTTCCATTGCCCCTTATTACCATTCCTTCTTCCTCGTGCTCCCCTTCCCCCCATCCCTCACTCTCTCTCCATCGGACCGGCCTCTCCTCTCTGATTGGTGCTTTGTCACCTCGAGTCTCTACCGATTCGCGGAGCTTGTTTGAACCGCATCGGAAACGAAACACGCACACCAGACCAAACCACCACGACCACGGCGTAACTCGTGTTGTAATTGCCTTGCCTGGCCTCCAGATACACTGCGAATCCCGTGCTTGGCGTGCCTGGCTCTGGAAGGAAGTAGGCAGTAAGAGGCTTGCTGCCATCTGAACTTTCAACATGGAAATCTCTTACCATGCACACCCCCTTGACGATGTTGCCAAGGGGCCCCGTCTCCCACGCCGTTTCTGTCCTTCTCCGCTAGATCCCCTCTTCCCGTACACGCGCACGTACTCTCTCCCTCTCTCTAATACTAGAGGCCAGACGCTACTGTGTACACAGCTCCCCAGTACAAGCAGCAGGCAAGCAAGCCCAGCGGCAGCCCAGCACACTCAGTCTGCACTCCGCGAGCCAAGGAGCCGCCTCCTGCTTACTGTACTCCGTATCATACAAC
>JAXCEF010000263.1:0-77066 GCA_037178605.1 Colletotrichum euphorbiae
CCGTGATCCTATAGTACAAATGTCCTGCCCTAGCCGTCTGATGCCTAGGTGGTTTGGTTGGTTGTCATCCTTGCATAACGGGTCGTAACACCTGACTGCTCGTAACAAGAGCACTATGCTCCTCTCACGGAATAGGTAGCCTTATAGTAGCAACCTTTGAACTACTTCTATAATATAACGAACTACCAGGGAATATATTATTAGAGACTTTAAGAAAGAGTTTCTATATAGCGATAACAACTTAGATACTATAACCTATTTAGCTATAGGTAGGTAGGTAGTAGACGTGATATTAGATATAGTAATAAAAGTTCTCTACGTAGCAACATTTGCTTAGTTGGAATATTTATATAATATAAAGTAATAGGAACGCCTATTTGAATAGTTCTCTATAGAGGTGTATTAGAATTATAGATAAGGCTTTTTTATATAACTTAGTAATAAGGGCTGAAGAGCGTCTCAGATAGGGTGCTGAGGCTATTAATATAGCAACTAAGGTTATAGTAGAACTCGAGGACTTCCCTAAGTCTAACGCTAGAAGAGGGGCTACTATAGACCAAGATGGGCTTCACGAGGTGCGTAGTATTTATTATCTAAGCCTATTATATAAAGATAGTAAGTTACCCCTTTGCTAATAAGACATAATAATAGCTTAAGACTGGGATTATTAATAGTAAGATAGTATTATACTAAGCTACTATCTTTCTTAAGACTATTAAGGAACTAATTAAGCTAATAAGGGTAATACTAAGCTAAGGTAGCATAAATACGCCTATATTTATAGCGGGAAGCGGAGCTAATTAACTCTCCGCAAGCCTAGGCTTAGATATGGTGCCTAATAGCTTCTCCGCGATAGAGCGGCGCACGAGTTATTAGCGGAAGAAGCGGACTGAAGTTCCCGAGCACGCCACCGTCGGGGCCGTCGTCGTAGACTTCCACAGCAACGTCGCTGTTACTCCTTGGAACTGGGGCTATTGCTGGAGAACAGAGCGGATGATAGCCAAGGGGGTAGGCCGAGAGAAGAATGCAGAAATATCAATTGAAGACTAAGTTTGGAGCTTGGGAGTGCACCGATATGCCTTAATATTGAGGGTTAAGGTGACCACATTCAGCGCGCTTTATCTAGGGAATCGGGATGTAAATAGAAGATGTGATACTGCAAAACACCTGAGAAAACTATTGCCAGACTGTGGGCCCTAGGATTGCCAGAGAAGTCTTCCCTGAGTCTCACAAAACATGCGGCACTTGGTCTACGTTTGCTTCGACGGTACGGTTGGTATCTTGGTCAAGACATCCTTCTAGCAACACACTATACACAGTATACATAAAATCTTATTACATACAGGTGGGTTGTCCTTCATTCAGCTACAAAAAGTGATCTAGCTGTCCCCTGTTTCTTTTCATCGGACATGATTATCCGGATCAATATTGAGCACGCACTTCGACTGGGCTTCCCGAGCCCAACTTCGTAGCCAAAACCACAATCTCCGTATCTCCGGACTGAATTAGGCTGGGGGCGCCGCTGGAGCTTCTGCGGGGGGTGCAGCCGGGGCAGGTGGAGCCTCGGCGGGAGCCTCAGCGGGAGGGGCGGCCGGAGCGGCCGGAGCAGCTGCCGGGGGCGCACCTCCAGCGCCGCCACCGCCGCCTCCCTGTTCAGCGGGTGCCGGAACAAAGGCCGCGTTTGCCAAGGGAATCTGACCGACTGCTCCACCAACAACTGTCTTGCCATCAACGTTCGCCTTGGCGGCTGCCGCGAGTTTCGAGTACTGTACGACCTGTTGGGCGTTTGTGCTAACCAGCCGTTAGTATGTAGTAATCTTGAGCGAGGATGATGAAGTGCAGTGCTTACGGGTTGATGACCAGCACCTGGCCCTCTTGACAGTGAGGTCCGGTGGCGCAGTACATAAACATCGTCTCGGTACTCGTAATCGGCATGTTGAAGGTTCCAACCATCGCTTGCCCGTCCCGGAAGGGAATGTGTCCACTGTGGATGGCGGTAGGCACCGTGTCTTGCAGAGGCTGGCATGCTGCACCCTCGGCACTCTGCGTTACTGTGTGGTTGCCGTTGCTGAACTGAAATTGTACGACGTCGCCGACCTGCGCCGTGAGCAAGTTCGGTACGAAGGTGTCTTGGGCTCCGCCGACAACCACTGGGATGAGTTGATTGCCTTGAGGAGTGGCAGGAGGGGCGGCCGCCTGTCGTCTGACTGATGGAACTGTCAGCTCTTATCATGAACGTGTCTGGGTTCGCTTCACTTACTTCTGAACGGGCGATGCGGGACACCTCCTACGACCGTACCATCGGGTGGGAAGGGGTCCTTCTTGTTAAGAGGTTGAGGGACCGCGGTGACGGTAGCCGCAGCCACCCAAGCCCATGCTGAAAGGACCCTCATATTGAAGTCGATCGCTGATCGAGAAGAATCGAAGGAAGATCCGAAGGAATGACTGAAGTGAACACTGCTCAGCAGCGACTTACGTATAGTTGCAAGATTAAAATGTTAAATGACAGTAAACGCCGATCAAGAAGGTATCACGGCTGGTGCTCACTAGGAGGCACGATGTGAAGAGAAATGAGAGTGAAGATGGAGACAAGATTTGAGGCCCAACTTGGAGTAACTCTAAAATTTGGATTATATTAGCTGCGGCGTAGGGTACATATTTGCATCCGAAAAATGGCGAAGCCAAGACACAAGAAGCCCCGGCGTTAGTAATGGATGATTAATTGCCGAACCACGGGAGAAGAGAGGGGCTTCGATGGTTCTTCGCTGCAGAGTCAACACAATCCAAGACGAACTCCTCGCACTGGTTCAGGCTCGGCGTCATTATGGCTCGTGCTGCCAAGATGTCTGATGATGTTCCGTGATGGTTTAAGGCTCTATAAGACGATTCCTCTTCTGGCAGTCGAGCCCTTGCAGTTGGTGGCGATCTGGCGGGAGATCATGTCGATTGGATCGTCGCCGTCTCTTCTCGCCACCGAGGATCATGGGATGGCGTAAGTCTGCGTTTCCGAGTTGAGATATCAGTGGGGCCGAAGTGGGCGGACGGATCCCGACGAGGAGGACTCTCGCGCTCTTCTGGCGTTTCAAGATGACTTCAGGTTGTCTTTTTCGGCTTATTTATGTGACAGCCCCCTTCTTCGCCAAGAGATACCAAGAAGCCATGACATGGGGTTTGGTTGGAGGCTATCAACCAACAAGACTTGCGACGGCTTGTCAGCATAGCATGACAGGCCCTTGACAGCTTGAACATGTCGGCATCAGAGTTCGGCAGGGCGCCAGCAGGCTTGAACTGACCGCCTAGTCAGTTCGGTTGACGGATGAAACGATGCCAGGATGAGGCGAAGAACCATTTAATCCATGCTTCCTAAATGCTCCGCGGCCCTCGTTCAAACTTGTGGAATTCGCCACAAGTTTAAAAGTTGATAAACATCAACGGGTCCCAAGAAAATCACTCGTGAACGAGTGACGGCCATCACGTATCAACAATTTCATCCTTGGTCTTGGTCCTACATAGACACGACAGCCATTACGTCTGCCTTTCGGTCTTGCGACGGAGGCTGTGCTCCTGTCGATTCACTCCTTGACGGGTTCTGCATGTCGCTTCTGCCCCACTACTTTCACTCGCCAAGGATTCCATCGCTCTTGGTAAAAGTTCGGAATATCCGGTCGGCCTTCGTTTCCTCGATGCTTTCTCGCTCTTCTTGAGAGTCGGGGAGTGCCCTGCCACACTTAGCGCCCGGCGCAATCCATCAAGCCGAGCCTGAGCGCATAATGATTTTATTTCCGAAAAGCAAATCTGCAACGAGTCGCAAAGACGATGCGTTCGATGAGGCGGTTTCTAAGCTATGCCGGCGGGCTGCGCCATCCATTATCGAGCACTCACTTTGCCTGCCGGCCAGGATTGTCTCCCTTACTCTTGTCTGCGTGTACGACTTCTCAAAGCCTACAACGCGACTGCAAAGTTGCGGCCCCCGTGCCAGTACTGCAACAAGCAGGAACGTATTCGCGGCTTGCAACGGGGATCGGGGGTATGTCTGTGCTTCCCCGGCGGCCGGAAACACCGGCGCCGGGTGCCGATCCACTTCTGCCCTATTGAAAAGATCTCCACGGTCGACTTCCGACCCACCGGCGATAAGGCACCAATACCTACCGCAATATTATCATTGAAGTAGGAGCACCTGCCTCAAGTTCGGTAAGCAGCATCAGTGTCTTCCCGATAATATGATGATTATGATCAGCAGAAGTTGATAAGTAGGGGGGGTTCCAAATCAGTAAGATTGCCAGCCGTAGACGAAAGAACACGCGGCGAAAGCGTGTTGCCTGAATTTCTCCAGTGAAACAGAGGATGAAGCAGCTAAACCATGACAACAAGGATTATTCCGCGTGCGTAGGTGATATTGGTCGACACATTATCCACAGTATCTTCGCTGTCAGACCTGTTCGTACACAGCCATTCCATCTCAGCTTACCTGAAGTTGGCTCCTCAAGGCACTCCGATCGTTTCTTTGACCAACGCTACTCATCACTGAGGCCTAGCAAGTATACTTATCCTGTTATTAACCTTACGACCAATGGACGCTTTGCCTCCTACAAGATGTCATAGTTCAGCAAGAGTGCTCTCGAGGCCGCGCCTCGCTGTTCATCATAAAGACTTCTGCTGTGACTAGTCGTAAGCCTTTCAGAGGCGATTGACGGACCACTTTCGCATGCCTATCAACGGAGATCTCGTCAGTTCTATCATCCATTACCATAACCTCTCTCACAGACTGTTCTGTATGCATCGACAACCTTTTGGCTCCGGTCACCGGGTGCATACGGGCGCGAAAGGGGACTTACCAGAAAAGCTTCAAGCTGGCACAAGCCTTCAATCCCGGCTGGGATAGTTCTGTTAGCCATATGCACCCAGGTAGTCTTCTGGGGAATGCCAACGGATGGAAGTTGCGCCGAGTCCTGGTTCGGCTCCGACGGGCACCTCGTCATATTGAGGCAGCATTAGGAAATTGCGGAGACTAGCGCACCGAGACGATTCGCTAACATGGAACTACCACAACGTTACACGTACCGAAGAAAAGCAGGCAGATCAGTTCATTGTCCACCAACTACCTTTTGACAGGGGGTACAGCGATTGACGTTTGGACTTGACCGACCAAGGAATAAACCTGCATGGAGCTTCGCTTGCACAACTACTCCACAGATGCAGGAGGCGCGTACGTCGCATCATGGCTAATCAAAGCGAGATGAACTTGAATAGAATATCCCAGAGGAGGAAACCGTCTGGACCAAACAAAAGCACATCGCGTAAGCCATTGACCAGCTCTGCTCGTTGCCTCGCGCCTGTTGTAAGATGACTTTCCCCGACTGAACAATAAGGAAAAACTGAAAACTCGGACCACGACGTGGAGAAGCAGGTTGTTTGATGGCGTTTAATGAAGTCTTCGTAAGAACATCCTCCTCTGGAACTTTGCTGTCAAACACGAGGGACGAATGCTCCCCTCTGGCGCTTGATACGCGTACACTGGATTTGCAAACTCTCCGAGATGGATGCCGCAGTAAGCCTTCCCGTATATGCCCTTAGACCCAATTTTAATGATCAGTCTACTGATGCTAGTGGCCTGCAGTTGCAGCCTACGTCGACCCCCTTTGCAGCGGGACTGACAAGAGCTACACTGAGAAGAATGCCTGTCTTTGGACCGATCGTCCTTACAGATCTTACAAGCTAGCTTGCCAGTAAGCTTTGGGCTGCGGGTGCTGCCTGTCGATACGTCCTGAGGGATTCAATGCACCGCCATAGTCCGTGGCCTGGTTATGATTGAGTGCCGCTCAGCTTTTCTTCAATATCCAACTTTTGAGCGATAATAGCTCGGTGGGCGCATCGGAGAGGGTGAAAGTTTAAGTATGTAGTTGAAAATGCAGAAAACCGATACTGAGGCAAAATCGATAAGAAAAAGCATCGATGCGCATATGTTGAAGTGTATCATTATCGCTTTCAACGGCAGTGGATATCTCATAACATCAATATGAAAAAGTGCAAAACATTTGTACTCTGTTCGCGTTCAATGTCGTAGCTTCGCTTAAGAAGTGAGGTTTACTACTCATAAACTAGTAGCTATACGCCCTCCCAGTGATTGACGAATCGGTAAGATGGATTTAATCAGACGTATCCGCCTAGAGCTTTGAGAACCTCAACAAATCTAAACATCTGGTTTCTAAGGCACGCCATGTATGCCATTGGAGTTCCGCGCCTGAAACTCTTTCTTGAACATCCACTTCATCTCTTTTCGGAAGGCCACTGCCTGCGCCTTCTCGCTGTACTCAACATCATGCCAGCTGAGTCCTTGATCCCTCTTCACATCATTCTTAAGAACGAAGCCATGAGCCAATCCTATCGGCAATCCTTCACTCGTCATGGAGTCTTCGGCAGTCATTAGCTTTCCATAGACCGTAAAGCCACCCTCACCATCGAGCTTCTCGCCGGCTTTGAGATCACGTTTTGCCGTGGCGACAACATCGCCAGCCCAAGCTCTTGTCTGGCCAGTGGGCTCCCCACGAACCATGATTGTGGCGACTGAGATACCCAGCTCCAATCCAATAAGATGATACGGCTTGTACTGAGCAGCATACCAGCCAGATGGGTCGGTTTTCAAGCCATATTGTTTGAAGCATTCCCTTTGGTATTCTCCGGGTGCTGTTCAGAGGTCCCATGCCAGTGAGAACATTTGATGAAATGGGTTTAGATATTCGTACCTTTGATAATCACGTAAACACCCCATCGCAAGTCGTTGAATACCCATCTTCCATCTTTTTCCATACAAGAGACTACTTCGACTGTCCCGGTCCTCTCCAATTGACCTCCCTCGCTGGCAGGTTTCAGCACAGTAGGTAGGTCCAAACACCACAAGGTGGGAAATTTAGACCGTTTGTGGGAGAACTCAAGCCGCAGCCGTTGGCAACCGCAGCCATCTCCAAAGCGCTCTTCGTGCCGTCGAGGAAACTGTTAAACATCTGAGAGTTGAAGTCTCCGCTTGCAAGTTGCTCCTTGGTAAATCCATGGTGGTTCCATACGGTGTCCGGGGTAGAGTAGTGCTATTCAGGCAGATGCTTGGTGCCTTTACCCGCGCAAACAACCTCAAACCCAGCTGTTCTCGCCCAGTCAACCATTTCAGCAATCAGCGCTAGCTGGTCTCCGTAGGCCATGGAGTAAATGATGCCAACTTCCCACGCCTTCCGGGCCAAAAGCGGTCCCGCCAGAACATCGGCCTCGACATTGATCATGACAATGTGCTTCTTGTGATCGCAGCAAAGGAGGACATGGCGAATATGCTTCGGAATAGCCTAGGCTAGCTGCGCAAAAGCATGAAGCAGTCTCAGATATGGCATCACCAGACACGCCGTCGCAGCCGATGACTAGGTCCAGTCTCAGTCCCCAACTAACGAAACCCAGAACAAACTCCAAAGATGGCCGTCTGGGCGGTCCCGGGAGGAAGTCGAAGCGTGTAAGTCGAGCACCCGGTGGGCATCTGCGTTGGATGCACGAGCGATCAAATGCTAAGGGCCCTTGACCCTGATAGGCAAGGAGTGCAAGAGGCTGAAGCTGAAGTGCGAATTTTTCCCGGGGGATAAAAGGTGTCGAAAATGTCTTCGGCGCAATGTTAGCTGCATTGTCCAACTATACTACGGGGCGGATGTCGACGCAGAAGATGACTTTTTGAGACCTGCCGACGTCTACGAGTATGTCGTCTCTCACGGAACTTATGACAAGTCACTGTTTCATATAACCTTCACAAAGAAACATTGATTCCATGCGATTGGAGATTGCTAGGCTGAGAACGAGCCTGGATGTTGTGTTGGCTGGAGCCGGCAGACTTCAAGGGGGAAACACTGGAGTCACTCGCATGCCTCCATTGCCTCAAATTCAACCAGAGGTTCGGCCTATCGCAGAAGAGGAACCTGGACATCTCCTCCAACAAGACCCTTCCACAACGTCTCACGCCTCGTCTCGGCTTCGTGGCGTTTCTTCTGTCACGCCCGGCAATACAACAAGCCCAGCTGGCTTGTCAACTAGAGATGACAACACGCAGATGGCCATGACGCGAGAGAACTCGCCAGACCCAGTATCGCATGGCGATCTCGGTACTGGTTCAGTAGCCGTCGAAGAACCAATGGGCAGTCTGTATGAAGTCACTCGGTTACGCAATATACGTAGCAATAAGGCAAAGATGAAACGGCCTCGGCCTGCAGGTCAGGAGGAACTGAACGATTTCATGTCGAGAGGGGTAATCACTGGAGGGGAAGCTGAGGAGCTGTACGAGATGTAGGTAAACATAATCTTCTCTCTCTCGGTTTAGGTCTGAGTGATATGAGCTGACTATTTGTTAGATTTCATACCTCTTTGAATCACTACCTCTGGGTTGGCCTCGAACAGACACACCCGTCATTCATATCAGTCCGCAGATCTTCAGAACTTCTCACCGCCACCATCTTGACCGTCACTGCGCTTCATATCCCGACTTCCGCAGCTGCAGCGACGTTCGATATCTGTCACAAAGAGGTCCTATCACTCAAATCATCGTCTATGTTCTCTCGTTATCACTCCATGGACGACTTTCGAGGTCTCTGCATTGCTGCATTCTGGTTGTCGGAGGTGTCGTGGAAACTGTCTGGTCATGCAATACGTATTGCAACGGAACTCAACATGCACCAATTTTTCACAAGCGCCCTAGAAGGTGATAGAGAACACTTTCTAAGAGCGCGTTTATGGTACATGCTGTATGTCTGCGATCACCACTCAGCATCGCCTATGGACGACCAACAATTTTTGCCGAGAGCCTGCAAATTCGAGAGTACGAGCTTTTCCTCACGAGTCCCTTTGCCAACGCACTGGATGCACGGATTCTTAGTCAAGTCAACCTCATGCAAATCCTCACAAGAGTCTACGACAGGTTTTCAGAACGCAAACTTCCGGTGTTGAACCAGATCAGGGCAAACGGAGGCTTCTTCGGCCTGAATAGGTACGTTCGCGCGGGTTTGAGCCACAGTAGCTTTCATGCATCGTCAGGCGGGGGAAATGCTTTTTCTCATGAAAGAACACGCGGGGGCGACGAGCGAAGATCGAACAATGATCCGTCTACCTCCATGCTCGCCGAGTACGACTTTGAGGCCCTTCGCGTCTTCAACCTGGAGATCGACCAATGGCGTATGCGCTGGCATCCGCTTCAGACTCGGAATTTTTACATCGGTAATTTTCCTCCGCTGGGCATCATGCTCTACTCTTATTTTGCCAAACTGCAGATCAACTCTCTAGCCGTCCGCGGGGTTTCTCTCACGACGTCTTCGCCAGACCATTTCCTCTCCACCGAACGCAAGGAATTCGCCAACCTCGCAGTGTCTGCAGCCGTAACCATCATCACTTTTGTCCTGGAAGAAGATGATATGCGAAGAGCTCTAGTTGCCACGCCATTCTACGTGCATTCCATGATTGCGTTTGCGAGCGAGTTCTTGATGAAGGTGGCGACTAGATGAAACTCGGTCATGGGGCTCAAGGTTGAAAAAGAATACGTTGCTAGACTTCTGGGGAAGATGATCGGAGTGCTCAAAAAGCACCGTCACATCAGATCGGCACGTTCTGGAGCATATTGCGACTGGCCTGGAGAAAATGCTAGAAACGATGCAGGAGTCTCGACACCGGCGGCATTGCTCAGAGGGTGAGGGCCGCGTCCGAGAAAGTGGAGATGCACAACGAACCGCCTATCTGGGAGACAGCATGACTGGCACTTCATTCCAGGGTGGTTATGAGGGTAATATTACTGCAGCTGGAGGTCAAGATGCTGGCTCTGCTCGATCAATGGGAGGGCCTGCGTCTCCGGGTGCACAGCTCCGGACACCTTCGACGTGGGTTACGGGAGGCGTGAACCAGTCTTCGCAGCCCGGAGGCCAAGACATCTTTGGGGACGACCTCATGTTGATGGACGATAACCTGATTTTCGAAGCATTTGGCACAGGGTCAGCAAATGATGTGTATAATCTTCTATCTAGCCAGTTCTCCATGGGTTAAAACACGGCATGTATTCGTGCCTGGCGACTGGCTCTCTCCTGTAACAACACGGCCATGTCTCAGCACTCATTCACCTCTTCAGCAGCTCAGGCTCCAACGATGGAATTTGCAGATCACTCCTCATCGGTAGGCTCACTCGGCCAGAAAAACCAAGACAAGACTATAAGAAACTTGATCGCCGAGGCAGTCCACAGCGCACCAGCAATGCCGACAGAACTGTGAGCGAACAGGCCTCCGAGGATGGCACCGATGAGAAGCAAAACGGGCGCCCCGACTCTGCGGTTTCTCTCGGCGTTGCGTACGGAGAACAATTCGGCGTCAGAAAAAAGATCGCAGTAGATGCTTGTCAGGACAACACTGGTGAGTGCGTTGTACTTGAGCGCGCGACTCGTGACGGCCTGTCCGCAGCTCTGGAAGGCGATGAGCGCGATGGGGACGAGCACGTTCCACGCGATCTCGTCTTTACCAGCCTTGGGGCCGATAGTCAGAATGATGGCGGCCGCGGTGCAAAGCAGCGTCTGCAGGACGAAGGATGCGCAGAGAACCCAGCGGCGCTTCGGCGAGAAGAAGCGGTGGAAGCGACTGAAGACGAAAGATCCCAGACAGAACGAGCCCAGCGAGGTGGCGGACTTGATCCAGCGGGTCGACTCCGTGGGGGCGGCGAGGCCGAGACCGATGTAAACGGTGTTTCCTTGGTTGTTCCGTGTCAGTCGAAGTCTCGAAGGAGTCAAACGAATTGAAGGCGAGTGAATGTTCACCTGTTTGCATCGACACGAACGAGCCCCAGATGGAGATGGAGGAGCTGTCGAGGAGACCGGTGATGATGTAGCACGCCAAGAGGACGAGGTCGGCCCAGTCGCGTTGCACGTCGGTCGTCAATTTCTTGCGGAGAGACTTTCCGGGCGGTTTTCTGGCCCCCGCAAGGAGAGGTGCCCCCTCGTCGGCGTGTGCGGATGAGACACCGTTGACGGCCGGCGCCGAGTTGGTGACGGAGCCGTACGTGCCTCCCGTCGAGCTCATTGTGATATACGGCAGAGTTGTCACGGAGTCTGAGATAGTCTACGCGGTCGGAAGTCCAAGGAAGAGTCTAAGAGCACGCGGTTAACAAGATATCGTCACTGAGCTATGGCCTAAGCCCGAGAGATTTCCCACTACAAAACGTCTGACCGTGCGACGAGAAGTTCTGGTTATAAATAAATATGGTCGATGTTACAAAATGGCAGGATGGGACGCGCAATTGCCAATGCCATTCCAGACTCCACAGAGGCCCCCGAAAAGTTTCCAGGTTTTCCAGCCCGGTTTATATGGGCCAAAGTAGATGCCGAGTCAGTCAATGAAGGACGAGGAACGCGGATAAAAATGCCGAAAAAAAGCCATTATCTCTCCCCGCCCCTAAGACGACCGAAGTCACTTTTGGAGGTCAGGGTGTCTATCTTTGAATAAGGGGTGAAGTACACTAGGGACTCAATAATCAAAAGGGGGGGAATGGCAGATGGGATTTCATCATTGGAGAAACTCGAGCTACTCTGACTAGGTTGGATGAGATATACAGCAGCCGCTACTGTACAGCTGCAGTGAAACCTTTGATCCCGGAGCCTGGTACGGCAGTCCGCAGGGATATATATATTAAAACAACTTTTTTATATATAGTTACACTAGGTGCAGCCTGAAGTCAGGTTTTTAAGCTAAATGCGGGCTTCTAATTAGCTATATTAGTTCTAAAGTAGGTCTTATTAAGATTAAATACTACTCTCTTACCTATAAAAAGTTAACTTCTACTCCTTATTAAATATAGTATCTAGCTTATTCCCCTAGCAAGTTATATACCTACTGTAATTATAGCGCCTATAGCGCTTATAGCGACTTACACCTACTTATAGCAACTTATACTTATCTATAGTAACTTGCTCTTACCTATAGTAACTCACTCCTACCTATAATAACTTACTTATACCTATAGCAACTCATTCCTGCCTATAGCAACTTATACGCACTATAATTATAGCGCCTATAGCGCCTACAGCGACTTATACCTATATATAGCAACTTATACCTGTCTATAGCGACTTATACCTGCCTATAATATATACCTACCCATAACATGCACCTGCCTATAACGTGCACCTGTCCTACTTTTACTCACATAAGCGATTTTAGACTAATCAGAAGCTACTCACTTACCTAATTAAGCAAAAGTGTGCTGCATATGAAGGGGTAAGTGTATCAAGGAAAATTTTGTTTTGACACACATGTCCCTGCGGACCGCCGTAGCCTGGCCGGCTTCTTCTCGAGGATCCCCGACATATTCCCCGTCCAATTGTAGCGGCTTGTGGTGCTTGGAGTTAAGCTCAATCCGCAGGAACCTGCGTCATGGCCGCTGCAGAGTCCCGGCCTGGGTTGCAGCGAACGAGTGGACAGAAAAACGACTCGAACGACGAATGACAAACAGATGAGATTACTGTAGGTGATGGGAATCGAGAAGCGCTGAAGCTTCACCGAATCAGGGTGTCAGTGACTCGGCTGCCCCCCTCGTTCCCGTTATCCCCCCCAGCCAAGTTCCCACGAAAAGAAACAAACCACGCGGTTCATCGTGGTTCATCCCCGCACGATTAGCGTTCACCCTCTGTCGCGTTTCAGTGTGTGGGGGCTGTTACTTAGTAACTTTTATATCTGAAAAAGACGGGGCCTTTCCTATGCTAAGTGGTAAATAAAGACTTAGTAGTAGTTACTAACTACTATAATAAATTGAAATTTTATTCTAAACTGAAAGACTTAGAATAAGCTACAAAATATTAGAAGTCTTAGTAAATAACTTAAAATTATAGAATAAATCTCTAAAGTACTTTATTAAAGTAAAGCTGTAAGAATATATATTTTTCTAGTTGATTTAAAATTAAGCTACTAATATTATTTAATAAAAGTCTTTATATTATATTAATACTCTTTTTATAATATATTATTCTAAATATTAAAGAAACTACTAACTTAGTAATTACTCTCTAAATAATACTATTTTACTTGGAAGAAGAAATAATTTTATTCTCTTTATAATTAAAGTTATATAATAGTAGAGAAGCTTCAAATATAATTATTAAGTAATTTGAAAAGATTACGTTGAAGTTTAAAAGTATAATATAGATAATATCTAAATATATAGCTAAAGTTAAAAAGCTATATAATAAGCAGTATATTCAGTTCTTTAAGATATTAAAGAAGTAGATTAGAGATTAAGAGACAAAGTGAAAGAGGGTAATAGATTGTTAGGGGTAAGGATATATACTTCTAGGTCTAAAGAAATCCACACGTCAGTGTTCCATAAATTGCTGGGGGCTGTTAGGCTGGCCGTGCCGGTAGCACCTGTGTAAGTGAGTAATGAAGCAATGGAGGGTGGCATGCAGAACCAAGCAGTGTGCGTCGAAGCTACTACCTTGCCATGCTGCTGCATCGTAGCAGCTGCCGGGGGGAAGCTTGGGTACTCGGGGTTTCGGAATGTGCGACGATGGCTCCTGGTCGGTGTGGGTGGATGGACGGATGTGCAATCCGTTGTCAGGAGTGTGTGTCGTCGACCTGCAACTGCAGCGATGGACGGTCGAGATGATGCGCTGATGACTACGAGGTCGATCTTGCTCTCGATAAGCCCCCCCCTCGTGTTTACGTACCACAACACGGTTACCACGGCCTGCAACGAGTTGGCAAAGCCGAGGGGTTGAGGTCAAGGCAAGGTTTTGGGTTGGCGTGATGTGACAATAGAGCTGCGAGGAGAGGATGGATAACGAGATGGGAGAACGTATAAATCCTGCTCCCCTTCCCAACGCCGCGGTTTGGATGGGGTATGAAGATTTTCTTGCATCCGTAGATCCTCTCTTCTTTCTCTTTCTCGTCCTTTGTTCATAGAGAGAGCTCTGTCATTGACTCTCGTCCCCTGCCGGCGTCACCTCTTGGCAGAGATCGATTTCACGTCACATCCTGTCAACCCCATCCGCGCCCAGCCATGCAGCTCACCCAACCCACGGCAGCCAAGCTGCTGCTCCTCTGGGCGTCCGTGGCCTCGGCGATGCCGCACTTTGACAGCCCTCGCGAGCGCCTGCTCCGGGGCATGGAGATCCCCGAGAGCTATCGCAAGAAGAGCGCCTTCGCCGACGCCTCCAACCCGAAGAACCCCTACACGCCTGGATTCAGGGACCCCAACGACGGTGCCGTCGATTCGGTCGGCGATCAACTCGACCCGCTTCCCTACCGCAACGGGCTGGGCTCATCGGTCCTGGGCCCGTGGAACAAGGAGCGCTCGCGCCAGAACCCCGACCTGGTGCGCCCGCCGTCGACGGACCACGGCAACATGCCCAACATGCGCTGGAGCTTTGCGGATTCGCATATTCGAATTGAGGTGAGTTGTTGCGATACCGCCGATTGACTCTTTGCCGCCCCCGCCCCAATTGGGTTGTTGGAGAAGCCATGGGAGCTTCCGGCCGGGTAATTAAGGGTGTTACTAACAGCCCCCTTCTCTTCCATAGGAAGGCGGATGGACTCGTCAAACGACCGTCCGTGAGTTGTCCACGAGCGTCGAGCTTGCAGGCGTCAACATGCGTCTCGGCGAGGGTGTCATTCGCGAGTTGCATTGGCACAAGGAGGCCGAGTGGGCATACGTGCTCGACGGCGAGGTCCGCGTCACCGCACTCGATTACGAGGGCGGAAACTTCATCGCGGACGTGGGCAAGGGTGACTTGTGGTACTTCCCTAGCGGTGTTCCTCACTCACTCCAGGGCTTGAGTCCCAACGGCACCGAGTTCCTCCTCATCTTCGATGACGGCAGGTTTTCGGAGGAGTCGACTTTCATTCTGTCCGACTGGCTTGGTGAGCAGCCCCCTACCCCCCTCCCGTTCCCCAACAGCAGCCCCTGCAACATAAGTTCGGTCTCGCATGTTATGTACATAGGCTTGCGTCACCGCCGACCGTCACGTTGGACGCCCCTGTTGAGGCGATACTCCACGAACGCTTGCTTCCCTGCGTGCGGTGTCGATAGCAACAGGAACAAATTGGCTAACAGTCATGAAGCTCACACACCAAAGTCCGTCATCGCCGAAAACTTCCACCTCGACCCCGTGATCTTCAAGCACATCCCCGAGGGCGAGAAATACATCTTCCAAGGCACGCTGCCCGGGTCCATTGAAGATGAGAGGCCGACCGGCAAGCACGCGAAGAAGTCCGAGTATAACTTCGTGCACAAGATGCTCGACCAGGAGCCCGAGATCACGTCCGGAGGCGAGGTGCGCATCACCGACTCCAACAACTTCCCCATCTCCAAGACGGTGGCCGCTGCCCATCTCACTATCCAGCCGGGCGCCCTGCGCGAGATGCACTGGCACCCGAATGCCGACGAGTGGTCCTTCTTTATTAAGGGTCGCGCTCGCGTTACCATCTTTGCCGCTGAGGGCACCGCTCGCACGTTCGATTATGTCCCCGGTGATGTTGGTATTGTGCCGAAGAACATGGGCCACTTTGTCGAGAACATTGGCGACGAGCCGATTGAGATGTTGGAGATTTTTAGGGCGGATGAGTTCCGTGATTTCTCTCTCTTCCAGTGGATGGGCGAGACCCCCAAGAAACTCGTCATCGACCATCTTTTCAAGGGCGACAAGGAGAACGGCGAGAAGTTCTGGAACGAAGTGAAGGAGGCACGGAAGGACCCTGTCACCAAATACCGGAAGAACGATGTCAAGGCTGGAGGTTCTGTACTTGACGGGGCGTCTGATGAGTTGTGATGGGCGAATACAAAAGTTCATTGTAGTATGTAATTTGCATCGGGACAATGGTTATCATCAGATGATGATGAGTATTGGAGACGGGGCTCGGATGGATACGGGACATTTCAAGATAGTATTCAACTCTCGATTCTCATACGCGAACTCCAGGCAACCGACTGTCAACTAGGTGCAGACAAGTGATACACATTGCGAAGCAGTAACAGCCGTGGCAATAGTTCGCAGTTTCCACACGGAAGGACAATCTCAATTCAACTCGTGGTTGGACTTGATTGCCTTGGACTTTCCAGTGTCCAAAACCACAGCCGGATTCTCGGGGTCTCCGTCTCGCGAAACCTCATTTCCGCGCTTCGTCGCAATTGTAGTTCTGTAGACATGTCAGTATTACTTTTTACTCACCTTTCACCCGCAACTGTACTCACTTCTCTTCCTTGACGTCAAGCACTTTGCCTTCAGGTTGTCCGTTGCCCCAATTCCAGCTGACTGTATCACCCTTCTTGGGTCCCTTTTTAGTTTTGTTCCCACTACTGCTATTCTCTTTGTCGTCGCCCTCCTCGCCGTCATCCTCCATCTTCTCGTCTTCCTCACCACCCTCAACCTCTTCCGCGTTCTCATCATCGCCATTCTCTTCCGACTTCTTGGTAGAGTTGCCCTCTCCCTGACGAGTTTGACGCTTCTTGTTCGAGCCGTTCTCCTCTTCGGACTTCTTGCGCTTGTCGCCAGCCTTCTCGTCACCCTCGTCTTCCTCCTCCTCGTCGTCCTTGTCGTTCTCGTCTTGCTCGGCCTCCTTCTCGTCGTCATCCTTTTTGTGGCTACCATTCTTGGCCTCCTTGGATCCATTGGACTCGGCCTTCTTGGATCCGTTGGACTCGGCCTTCTTGGATCCATTGGACTCGGCCTTCTTGGATCCGTTGGACTCGGCCTTCTCCTCATCGCCGTTCTTAGCCTCAGATGACTTTCCGTTCTGCTCGGAGTCACCCTTGCCCTGCGCCTTGAGGAAATCGTGGCCCCAGTTCTTCAGCGAGGCGTATGACTTGGTCTTCTTCACTTCCTCGGCCGACTTTTCGCTGTTCGTCTTAGATTCTTGGGCGAGATGACGCTTGCTGATCTGCAATCAGCACTCCGGCGTCCCATCCCAGAATATAGCAATCATGAAAGCTGACGAAGGTCACTCACCAATACGACACGACCTTACGCATGTGCTCAACTTGCTCGTCCGTGTACTCGTCCTCCTTCTTCTCCGGGTTCGCCTTGAGGATCTCCACAATGTTGCGGCCGCTATCATGCCCAACCGTCTCTCCATCACCCTCGGCGTCATCTTTGGGCCAGCCGGCACTGTTGGAGTCACCCGACTTGAGCCACGACTCCAGCTCCTCGGCCGTCATGTTGACATATTCGTTGAATTCGGAAATGACCTCTTCCTTGCCCTTCATATTGGCGGTACAGCGGGATGTGACGTCTGGGAACGGCGTCTAGTATTGTTCCAACTCGAATTCACACCTATGTCGCGGGACGAAAATCGCAGTAACGGCAATTGCAAAACGGAGGCAAAGCAAGGAAGTCCCTGCAAATGCAAATGGGGAGCTCGGGAGCTATTTGAGCAAAAGTCAATTGATTTGCGTTTGCTTTTTTTGCTCGGTTTTCCCCTCCCCTCCCCGGCCTTGTGTTACTGTTTCCCATCTCGGCCCAGCCTCCTCCACAAACAAACAGAGCCCACCGATGCGCTCACACATGGACCCAGCCGCACGCGGCCAGTTCGTCATAGTGTCTCGCGTGGAATGGTGTCGTCATAGAAACACCATCGATACCCCTTGTATAAGTGGCTGCATTGGTTGCGCTAGTGCTACCCCCGAAGAACGAAGCTTATTTAACTAGAACTGCGCCGCAAGAAGTCAGTGGACGATGGAGAAAGCAAACCGCAGCTTTGAGCTCCTTTTCCCCTCACGTCCATTGACCAAGTGCAAGGAACGACAGCACAGCTCCGAGAGCTCCATGCTTCTTCACCTTGTGGTCTGAGCCCATCAACGCTGGTGATGCCTGTCAATCGGCTGTCATAGGCTACACGGGCGGGGCGTCATGGCAATTAAAATCTCAATCCCCCTTCAATCGTGTCGATGTATTTATTAGGTATGGAAAGTCTCTAAGATGCCCGCCCGTCCGACCGATCCTTGCTCAGACGCCTTCGATGTTCTCACGTCGACTATCCTCACGGTTTCTAGCGCCAGGCACTGGCTTCGAATTACCCCGGAAACCCCTTGTCTTCAGGCTCTTCGGCTGTCGCTCCACGTCTCAGGTGAACAGGCAACCGGTCTGGTCCGTCTTGACAACATCGGCGAGGTTGGAACCAAGCTGGCCGGCGCGGTCGATCCAGGCCTGACGGAGAATTAGCGCTTTGTTTCCCCGTGTAACGCCTAGCATGACTTACATCGAGAACCTCGTCTTCGGGGTTCTGTTGGCGACTGAGCACGAACAGCGTGCTGAAGTTGTAGGCCTGCACGAGGGCGAAGTCGGGGGTGTAGTCTGCGGGGAGGTTTCTTGTCAGTCACCACGCTCGAACGCACGATGCTGCTACCGATCTTTGAAGTGGACAGATCGTAATTCGTGACATGTCACCTACGTTGGACAATGTAATTTGGTCCGGCGCACGCGGGGCCGGGCTGGCCGGGGAACTGCACGCGCAGAACGCCCTTGGCGCCGTAGGACGGATCCGCGGGCGCGGCGGTGCCGACAATGTTGATGGGGGTGCTTTCGGCCTGGCAGGTGTTGTTGACCAACACGGTGCCGTCGTCCTGGACAAAACAAGGTGAGTGAGTTGGCATTCTTGCGGATGTTCGCTTTCGGATGTCGTCGGAGCCAAAGAGTCAACGCACATTAAGAGAGTATTGCGCGAAAATGCACTTGCAGCCGGCGGTGAACGGCGCGACGGTGCCAGCGACCTGGTACCATCGCCCAAGGTAGGCCTCGAGATTGAAGGCGGAATCCGGGGTCGGGTAGAAGCACCGTCCGTCCCAGACAGAGGGGACGACGTTGGGAACGACCGGCTCGGTCGATGTCTCGTTGGTCGTCGCAGCCGCTGTCGCAGCGGCGGCGGCGCAGGTAAAAAGGGCGGAAAGAGTTGAAGGCCTCATCGTGAAGTCTGATAACTCTCTCTTAATTAAGAACAAGTCTAACAACTTTGGCTGACGGGGTCTCAAGATGCGAGATGTAGGCGTTCGTCTTAATTACGACTAGAGGTTGATGAACACAGTAATGCTACGAATAGTTGGTTCATCCCATCGTTCCCTTTTAACCAATCCATCCTGACAGGCCTCAATCGTGGAATCGTACCATGGCCGTGTTGATTTCGTGTAATGATGGGCGTGCCAATGTTGAGCTCGCAAAACCCAAGTGTCCGAGGTCCGAAGCCAACAAAACCCCGGTCCCCATCTTGGACTACCACTCTGAAGAAAGCCGCTGAAATTTCCAGGTGGTGACGACATTGATGCCTTTTCCGGCCATGAATTCGCTGTCGCCGAGTCGGCTGGCTGCGTTGCCCCTGCGGACGATGTGGTGCTTGCGCCGCCTTGGGTTCCTGGACTGCCCACTCAGCGCTCTTTTCTGAATTGGCAGACCCTCGCAGCCCCTGTCGGAGTGGATTTTCAGTCTGGATCATCCTGGTTTGACCCCTGCGTGGAGGCTTCTTGATCGGCGATTTGAGCGTTGCATCTGAGATGGACGGAAGCGCCAGCCCACGAGTGCCGAGGATGTTGCTTTTGACTAATATTCTTCCATTGGATAACCGGTCTACTTCTAGACTGAAAATGCAATTTAGTATCAGCTTCTTTGACAGCGGTACGCACGTCCGTCGCACGGGGTTCAAGGAGTGATCTTCTGCTTCAGGTCAGTTGCGGTGATCAATTGACGGTGGTTCCTGGACTACGACGGCAAAGGACAAGAACGCCGTCTGTTTGCGTGGAAGTGCATCTTGTCCGGTGAGCATCCGCGATTCCCGCCTGGTCCCCTTGAGACCTGTCGACCAGACTGAATTGACGGGGGATCACCTCTGATTCTGGGCCCATATCATATATTTCACGTGTCAAGACTGTCGACTCTGCCATCAGGGACCGCAACAGTCGAGCTTCTGCGCTGAAAATGGCAACAAGGGGCCAACCTCCGAGGAAAGCGGCATTAGTTCCGGCCGGTACCCGGTGTTAGTGGGGCCGGTGGGCCGCGAAGCCCGGAGGAGAGAAAACAATACCCGCGAGTGATGGCATCGATTAACCTTCTGTAGCTTCCCGTCAGTAGATGAGGCACTGTAAAATCATTCGAAAACATACGCACTTCTCGTGGTTTCGGGAACACGAGACTGGATCTGGTTCATGAGATGGATTTTCACATTTTATCCCCACCGGGAGACCAACGACATCTAGACAAACGAAGGGAAACTGGAAAGGCGAATGGAATGCTACCAATGCGGTCTACAGCTTCTAGCTCAATGATCAAGGCGGTCTGCCAACCAATACCGGGTAATCTTTCGCCGCCCATACGTTCGAGCGACATATTTATGTTGCAGGCGAATGCGTTTCAGCGACGGGATGGATCCTCCTCAGCTCTCGCAAAAGAAAATCAACAACCATGGGTGCCAATATTGCCAACAGCATCCAAGGCCCTGGCCTCCTGTTTGTGAACTCTAAAATCACCCGCCCAGATCTGATCAATGAAGACGCGTTCTTCAAGTGGTACGACGACGATCACATTGTTGAGATTCTCGAAACCAGCGGGATCAAGTCTGCCTTTCGCTTCAAGGACGTCATCGGCGGCGATGCCGAAAGGCCCTTCTTGGCCGTGTACCCTATGAAGGATCTCGCCTTCACGCAAACCAACGAGTTCCGCAGCATCAATATCTGCAGCGCGATGCTCCCCCACGACGGTCCCGTCTACGACCTGGTGGACTTTGATACGCGATACTACAACCTTGTCTCAGTGCATGATCCGACGAACAAGGGCAAGGGTAAGCTTTCGCGCTTGAGTGTCGAATACGAGGGCTCACAGTAAACAGGTTTCGCCAAATGTGTTGTCGTAGACCAGTATGAACCGAGTTCTCTGAGGATGAGTTCAACAGATGGTACGACGAAGAGGTTGGTCTCCGTGGCAAAACTTTGCAGACATGATGCTGATCTCTCGAACAAAGCATGTGAGCCACCTCGCGGGGGCGCTGGGATATTTGAGGACGACGAAATTCAAGCTTGCCCACGCCAGGTCGGACGCTCAGTCTCGCGCACTCAAGGGCTTGTCGACGACCAACGAGCCTCCTCCCCAACCGCCAGAGTGGTTAGTGATCCATGATTTCAGTTCTGAGAGAGTTGATCTCGAGTCTATTGGGCAGGCAATCAACACGGAGTGGACCTGGAAGGTCATGAAGCGTGTTCAATTCGCGAAACAGTCCGTCTTCAGACTCGTTAAGGCTCATGGCCAGGGCGACTGGTTTCACGGCGCATACTAACAGCTGGTCATGCCGATATGAGAGAGTCTTCAGCAAATGAACATTTCGCAATCATCGCTTCGCATTCTTTGCCTTGATTACGCGATATCCTTGCTCTGGACAACCGTACCAAACGCGTCCCCGATTTCGCTCAACGCAACCTTGGTGAGCTGCGCGGCGTCGACGCCAGGAATGTCGCGATCGCCCACTGCATCCTCCGCCACGAGAACATCAAAGCCCCTCTGGGCAGCCTGTCTGGCTGTAGTGGAAACACAAACATGCGCCTGATCATCATCAGTCTTTCTGTCAATCCCTTCTCGCTGCCATGGGGATGAACTCACCATGTAGCCGGTCAACACAATCTTTTTTCCTTGCGCACCTTGTCCCTCTAGATGCTGCTGAAGATCCGTGCCCGCGAACGACCCAGGAAAGTTCTTATGGACAACCTTCTCACCGTTCCTCGGCGTCAGCTCGTCAAACTCTTCCGCGAGCCGCGTCTTGGGCGTGAAGACGGGCGCGCCCTCGGGCGTATCGTGGACGACGTGGACAATGCTGCCGTTGGCGTCGCGATACTTTTGCAGCAGCGCAGCTATTGTCTTGCGGGAGGAGTCGACGTTGGAAACTACCAGCTTGCCTTCTGCGTACTCGTTCTGGGCGTCGATGATGACGAGAGTGCTGTCGGTGGGAGAGGCGGTTGAGGGCGGGGCGCCGATGATCTGGCGAAAGGACGTTGCTGAGGCCATGACTGTGTTGTTGTCTTTTTCTATCCAGGACCTGAGCAGTCTGCTTTACTCAGACGGGTTTTTGAAGAGGATCGATAAGCTTATTTGTGTCGGAGAATGTCAGGATAAACTGGTTTTGTGATCTACATGTCCGTCATTGAGTCCCCCGCATTTGTCATCGATCCCGTCATCCAACCCCGGCTGGTAGAAGCGAGACACCAGAACTGCCCCGCCCCGATTGCGAGATCGCTTCCCGAGGCCATTGAAGACCTTGCTTATGTTTGCGGGGGCCGATAAAAGCGTTCCCGAAGGCTTCATCATTCAAATGCTACGTAGAGCTGACCGCGAGTTGATTAAATCGCGAAACATTTGCGGTGTCTTCATCTACTCAAGGTAGACCGAATTGAGTCATCAAGACCTGCGGAGGCCACTCTCCCTTGACCTCCTCATCCAGATCGCTTGCAAAATTGTGCATTCCAGAGCCAACGGTACTCTCGTTTCCATCGGGGAGAGAACCCAACGCAGAAGTATTGGGCGGGACATCCAAGTCCAAGACCAGCTTGCCCTCGGTGACCGCCCACTTACTCCGAACTTGGCCGCTGGGACTCCAATACTCAACCTCTGCACTCTTCACGTCTCCGCCGGATCGCGGCTTGACCAAGAACTTCTCCCATCCCGGCTCCAGCGGCGACAGTCCATCAATACTGGCATGCATCCAATTCGCTACGCTGCCGAGAGCGAGTGGTTGAAACTAGTCATTCCACCTTGGTTGATACTTCCGTCCTCCAGCATACTGTCCCAACGCTCCCAGACTATGGTGGCGCCCTTGCTGACGGGGTATAGCTACGATGGGCAGCCCTTCTCCAACAGCATTCGATAGGCGTGCTGTGTGTGGCCCGTCTCGGACAAAACGTGCAAGATGATGGGCGTTCCGGCGAAACCCGTCGAGACTTTGAACTTGGAATATTGCACCAGTTTCGCCAATCTCTCCGCTGCCGCTTTGCGCTGAGCAGGCGTCTCGCTTAGGTTGAATATTAGAGCCAGTGCCAGAGCCGTCCGTGAGTCGGCGACGACGAAACCTGCCTTGGCGAGGTATTTGTCCTGGAAGAGCTGCTTGAGACGCGTGTGTTCGCTGGCGAATTTCTCCGCATCTTCGGCGAGGTTGAGAACGGCTGCGATCTTGGACATGACGGCGGTGACGTGGACGAGATATGCGTCCGCCACGAGAGTCCCGCCTCTTCTCGCGAGGCCAGGTTCAGCTGGCGGCGCATTGGGGTCGACCCAGTCACCCAGTTGCCATAAAGAACTGTCCCAGAGGCTGTCCTCTCCTCTCTTGATGGATTTGAGGTAGTCTTTCATCCCATGGTATGTTTCCTGCAAGACGCCAGCATCGCCGAACCACTTGTATAATATCTACGCCACCAGCACGACGACGTCGTCCCAGACGGCTTGCGGCAACGCAGCGAATGGACCGTCCTTCATGACTTTGGGGAACACGAGCGTCCTTTTGATCCAGAATCACATCCCGCATCCATTTGCTCAGCATGCCGCCACAATCGTACAGGAAAGAGGCGGTGGGACTGAGAATCTGTATGTCTCCTGTCCAGCCCAGGCGCTCGTCGCGCTGCGGGCAGTCGGTCGGGATGGAAACGAAGTTTCCCCCGCATGCTCCACACAATATTTTGCGGCGGAGAGCCTTGATGTCGTCGTTGGAGCAGTTGAAGAAACCCGTCCGCCGCATATCGGTATGCATAACGACCGCGGAGACGGAATCGAGCGCTACCTCGTCCGCAGCCCAGCAGCCAAACTCAACATGGCGAAAGGCGTGGTACGTGAAGCGCGGTGACCAATTCTCCAGAGACCGGCCGCCGCCAAAGATGATTACGTCTGTCTGTTTTGCCCTGCGCAAGGGGCGGATACCGAGATAGCCATTCTCCAGGACCTCTGCGTGGCGGATGGTGAGGCGGTGGCCGTTGGGATTTTTGAGGTTGTGGATCACGAGTCTACCAACGAGGTTCTGTCCGAAGTCGACGAAGGTCTTTCCGGACGGATCCTTGGATAGTTTGATCGGTTTGAATATCTCCGTGGTGCGGACCGAGATGCCGAGCTGTGAGGCCCACCGGCCCGGAGGAGTTCCGGCCGAAATTGACCGTTTCTAACACGAACGGGAGAATCTATTGAATTCTTCACCTTTCACCTTTCTTACCACTTCATCAATAATGCTTTCGCGGCTAGTCTTATTATATATTAATTAATATAAATAATATAAAAGAACTCCTCTTATGATAATTAATTAATAACATTATTAAGTAAGAAGGAGAATGATTATCTTCTTAAGTAGTAACCTTATACATCTATAGTTATAATACTATAAGTAGCATAACTAAAAATCTTAAGTAGTTATTAGTATTATTTCTATATACATAGGAAAATATATATATATAAAGCTCTAAAATATATATATTTATATAAAGCTATTTAGAGTGCGAGTAAATACGAATGTATATATATACCTATGTGGGTAGTAGTATTAAACTATATTAGGCCTATAATAGCGTTAGGTGATATATGAATGTGATCGCATCGTTGTAGAGCCCTCGTTCTGCTACTCCGCGGGTTACGGTGTTCGCGCAACAGTTAATGAATGTAATTCCAAAAACTGTGTCCCTGAGCCACTTGTAGTGTTTCCAGCACCAAGAGATGGTTATATGTAGGCTACCAAAAGTTGTTCCAAGAGTATTAAGCACCCAGTCGTCACAAAGTCATCACTAGAAAGGCAGGGTAACCTCAATAAAGGACTTGTTATCTTTTGACTGGCACTTGGGAGCCATGTATGTGTTTGTTCGCCGAATGATCTCGCTAATTAAAACCTGACATTATCAAGATTGAACCTCTCAAAGTTGATGATCCCATCGTCTTCCGCTCGGTCTCTCGCTGTGTCCCAACCTGCCCAAAAGTCTCCCCATTGTTCCCCTGGGCGTTCCCTTGGACGTTCTCTTGGTTGTCCCCATGCTTCTCCACATGCTTGACCCCACTCCGGTTCCCTTGGCTGTTCCCTTTGTTGTTCTCTTGGGTGCTCCCATCGCTGCTCCCTCGGTTGTGCTTGCGGTTGCGGTCGCGGTTCCCCTCTCGGTTCGTTTGCAGGCTGATTCTCTAGACGCCTGAGAGTCAACCCGGTGGCGGTGAACGTGATTTCCATTCGCTGCTCACTTCCCCGATGGTCGGACCATATGCTCATGTCCCAAGGCATGAGTACGTCGGTCTGCATTTCTGGCACAGGCTCCGCTAGCTGTAGACGGTACGTCCGCCTGGCATTGGAAGCGATGAATGTGTGGACCCAACGGTGGAAAGATCTCGTCACGAGGTCACCTAGACCATCGAGTGCACTGCGGAAGTCCTCTCTATTGGCAGCGTCGAGTCCGGAGGCGTTCAGTATGTCTTGGATGGGGTTCAGGTGGCCCAATGTCATGTCGGACGTCTCCCCGTTTAACTTGAATGCGGTGACCAAAAGTTCAAAGGTAGAGCCCCCGTATCCTATGATGACCTTAGCTTCTGGCTGACTTCGGAGATATTCGGCAGGGAAAAATACTCCTTGTTCGCCCCATATTCGAGTCAAGAGAGTCTGGGCTGGCGAGGTGGATGTGCCCATAATGATAGACGTTATGATGGATGGTCGTTCGCCAGCAGGCTGAGGCGGTCGGTCTGGTTGAGGGTCCATAATAGAGGTTATTGTCGTGTTGATTTCTGCACTCGGCCGCCTGCAGAGACTCTTTCGATGGACTCTTCTTTTTGTTCTCGGAGTTCTCATCTCGGCACTCTCTCAGCGATTTTGTTGTTGGCCTCATTTTATACTGCGAGGGGCGAGACTCGATGCGATTGAAATCAGATCGTGAGCATCCTGTCCAGTGAATGCCCCCCCGTTCGGCGAAAAGATCAGTGAATCAAGTCACTTGCGAAAAAGAAGTCCAGGCAGCAGAGTCTAGTCGACTGCGTCGTCCTCGACGGCTACGAGAAGGCGAATCAAGGTATTTTGACGAGAATTATGTACCAATCCAGAGGCTACTGTCACCCACGTAGCCTTTGGATGCCCTTGCTACGTTTTCGCCATAATTCACCTAGAAAAATAGCAAGTAGCCTCGAAATAAAAAACCTGGGTGCCGATCTGCTGAAAGTGTGCCAGCAGCTTCCTCGACAAACAAGTGGGCTCGTACACAATCTAAACTCGCCAAGGTCGAAGAGCTCCTCACGGACACTATGATTCCCATGAGAACAATTCGCGACTCGCGAGGCTACAAAATGGTAAAAACTTCGAAGTCAATGAATATGCATGTGAAGGGTATCTAGTAAATACATGTGTCCGAGTAGTCAATTCCGCCATCGTTCCAGTCCTCTCTACCTCAAGTTGAGATCAAATCGCTCCAGCTATTCCGAGTTGGCATCATGAGGCATCAAGCTGAGCTTCGAAAAGTTAACACTCCCCTGCCTCTTAACCCAGGCGCCGGCACCAGCACGCTTCTTGAACAGCAGCTTGGGAACAATCTGGTTCAAGCAGACGTCAACCTTCATGCAGCTTCCGCCCGCACAGCAGCTCTGCTTGATGCAGACCTCGCCGCCCGCGCAGTCGTTGGTCGTGTCGCAGGACGACTGGCAGTCGTTGGGGACGGCGCAAACGTCCCGGCCCTCCACGGTACGAAAGCACACGCAGCCCCGGTCGCCGGCCGTGTCGAGAGAGCAGGCCGGAATGCCCTGGTCGCCGCAGGTCCAGGGCCTCTCGCAAGACATCGCGGGGCGGGTGACGTTGACAAAGGGGCCGATGGTGGTGGTGGCGACGAGGGAGACGGTGGAGGTGACGACGGGGGTCGGGGCCGTGGTCGTCGCGGCGCTGGCGCCGAAGCAGGAGCAGGCGCTGCGGTACGCGGCGTCGTTGGGGCACGCGGTGGCGTAGGCCGGGATGTCCTGGGTCGAGAGAGACGTCTCGACGGCGCGCTGGTAAATGGTTTGGGTGGTGTTGGCCGTGACAGTTGCGATGCTGGTCTCGGTGACGAAGACGGTGCTGTCTCATGGTGTTAGTGGGAGTCGGGCTACTTGTTGCGGCGGTTTTTGCCGGACTTACGATGCGTCAGGGGTCTGGGTTACGGCCAGGTAAGAGCTGCATTCAGCCATGCGGAGTTCCATGGTAGCAGTTCCGAAGCGAGTTGCCCTCACGGCACGAAGGCAGTTGTCTGCATTGCAGCCATCTCCACGAACTTCTAGTTGATCCACTGCGGCGGCAGATGCTGCGATGACAAAGGAGGCGATGGCGAGAAACTTCATCTTTTCAATAACGACTGTGGTGTTGTAATGAATGATATATGTGAAGAACGAGTGACACAGAGGGAAGGCTTCCTTGGTGAGTAGAGAATGACTGTGAAGACGAAGATGATGCTCTGCCGGTCATGCCATCCATCAAGTCTCGGCACTTCCAGAACTTCTTGTTATATATATCCAGAGGCCATTTCAAGCTTATTGCCTCACCTTCTTCCAGAAAACAAAGTGCTACCTATGCAAGGGACCGAGTAGCGCCTCGGCAACCACGAGAAAAGCAATCGGCTGACGCCGTCCCGCCGTCTTAGCTAAAGCGGATACACCATCGTCATGGAACCTTGCATCGTGAACGTGTGTGAAGCGCTAACAGATCCGTGGATGGGAAAAAACAAGCACCTGAGCCCCTGCGTCGGCAGCTAGGAAACACTTTGCGATATGCAGCCACAAGTTTGGACTAGACAGGCTTCTTGGTACCAGGCCAGCCCGCACCTAGGTCTCGCGTAGAGTCGCAGGCTGCAGCAGAGCCGGGAGAGATAGAATAAGAAAAAAGGTGGTGTTTCAATCCTAGACGTCTGCCCCCTTGGCAGTAGTGCGGCGCACCGATGGCACGGCGCCGGTTGATACGGGCCCCCCCGCTAACAAGCGGCTTGGCTCATTTGGATTGGGGGCTTGGGAGGTTCGATGATCGTGCGGTACTGGGGTGACGAGAGGCCGGGAGCAATGAGCTTACTTTCTCGTGCGTTTCCGCGCAACCGAGATGTTCGTCCACCGTCGACCAGGCCTGACCGGAGCTGCTCCAGCTGGGCGCTGTCGCGGCTAGGTGGATTCCGGGGGGGAGTTTACTGGCTTCGACAAGACTATTCTCAATAACGTCACTAACCGTATTCAGTCAGGCACTGGCGATCGTGTCGTATGTGGCGGAACTGGTCTCCTCCCAAGAAATCATGATCGTCGTAGAAGAAGCAATCGAACGTTGAGACTTGCGCTGGCCAGATACAGCTGCCGATGAGGCCGGTTTCGCATTGAGTTCAGGTCGTATCGGTCCGGACCACCGCACCCAGCTGTCACCAGATCGCTGGACTAACTAGCTCCGCCTAGGACTTTTTAGATTCCGAGATTTGATGCTTTCCTTCAGTACACGAATTTGCCTGGACGTCGGATCGCGAGGAACCGCTCAGCCGCTGCTACGGAACTAGTTTGAGTACTAACGATGCTGTGATCGTAATGAAGCTGATACCTCGGCAAGCCGCAAGAAGAAACGCACGTCACTGCAATCAAACCAAAGGTCAGCCGAAACTTTGGGCATCGTCTACTCAATCCAGAGACTGTTCTCTCTGGCTAGCTTTCAAACACCCATCAATTTCAAACCAACGACAAGCCCATTTACTGGCTAGGATCATCGCAGCCACCCAGCACGAAGTTGATGCTGCTGAGGGGGCACCCGGAGTCAACAGAGACTCTGCAGGCTTGGCTCTGGCACTTCTCGACCTTGAACCTCTCGCGGGCGTTGTTTTGTTGCTGCATCGCCTTGTTAGTTACGTGATCTCTTCATTTGGTCTCGACTGAACTCGAGAGGGAACACACCGGAGCAGCAGGCACAAGCTGGCTCATGGCGAAAAGAGCGACGAAGATGGAGGCGACGGAAAGCTGCATATTTACAAGTGCGAAACAGACACAAATGATAGACGGGGTAAAACTTGAGTTGGCCGGCAACGGTAGAAGAAGACTTCAGATTTGGTTGAAACACTTGTGGCATTTGTGGGTATAGGGTGTCTTGGTGTTCTGGATGACGCAGCGGCAGATAGGATACCTAGCCAAATTTCTCACTACACTGCCGGTGTGGCATGCTTCGTATTCGCTAGAGCCCAGATCATTGTTGCCGTCCGGGTTTTTAGCTTTAATCCGCGGAGACACACGGCAATCGATGGTATGGCTCGTTGAAGCTGTTATGTAGAATATGTTTCCAGTTAAAATGCGCGCATAGTGAGGGTTTCCTATGACCCGTACTTGAACGATAAGGGACTCTTGACACAGCAACCCGAGGGCATTGTAAATACGTATTTCTACTTTGACCTAGGAGGTTGTGGCCAGGAAGCCTATGCGTCTCCCACATGAACTTCATACTAGCCTCTCTGCCAGAATTGTCACTTTGCCGCGCAACCATGTCCCAAACAAAGATTGCCTTGAGCACCTGGTAGCTTATGTGATCTGAGTTGTTCTGAACGCACAGCCCATGGCGCGGTAACAGACCAGGACTCGAGTGCGACTCTAGCAACGCGCCGGTTTGTCGCTACTATATATAGTTGGAGCGATCCGCATTGATTGAGCTATTCGGAAAGTTTCGCTACCTATTTAGAACAAGACTCGGGGAGGCACGGTAACGCCTGAGCCGTTGTGGCTTAACGTAGCCTCCTCAGCTAGCGCGTCGAAAAGCTTCATTCACGAGCAAGTTCCTTGGCGTTGAGGTCATAGACCATGAAGGGTGATGTCAGGGTATGAGATGTTCTCACGATCGAACTTGCCGCAATTGATCGGATGGGGATTGTGAGTACCGGGGGGAGCCTGGAGGCGCACTCGGCGACTTGCTGTAGTCCTCTTGGCAACTTCGAGTGGACATCAGCGCTTCATTTCATGCTCTCCCCGATCTCGTCGGGGGCGCATTATTCTTCTTCATAGAATATTAGATGGCTCCAAATCGTTGCGGTAAAACCAAGCAACTCGAGATGCAACACACGCCGCCGAGCTTGCTGGTTCAACAACCATCTCGTTCGCAGAGGTAGATGGCAAAACCAGGTACGTCTCTGACAATTTCGAACTGAGGACATTCGTTCTCGTAATCAAGGCAAACGTCTTTCCCTGCGCGAACCTCGAATTGCAGCGGACATGAAGAATGCAACTTCGATCATGTATGCCAGCGGTCCAACACAAATCATGATCTGCATGGAAAATCTTTCTCGATAACCTCGAGTAGAGCAGTGGCTGAGGTCTCCCTAGCCGCGTACCGGCAACGAGCATGAGCAAAGTCGCGGCGGTTGATGTTCCAAACCTCCAGTGATTCCAACGCCGGCGACGTTCCGGCGATCATAGCCAATGGATTCGACGCCATTTGCCCAGTCCTCGTGCCACCCATCAGAAACACAGTCTAACGATAGTTGTCGCAGTCTGACCCACCAGATCCCAATTTGAGGAAGTGAGGCAACTGAGGTATCCCTTTCGAAGTATGTGTCGGCGCCGTGGTGGCTGTAGCAAGAAGTATGAAGCGTCTTTAGCGTAAGTCTCATATGTGACAATTTCTTGAACACACTCCTTACACGGTGCCTGGCAGCGACTCTATGGGTGCGAAAGATTCGCGTCATGAATACTGAGAGACGTCACACCTTGAGGAATTTCACCAATGCAGGAACGGCGATCGAACCGACGAAAACCGGCATAAGTGTTCGAGAGGCTTCCGAGATTCTCAGATGTGGCATCTGAGATGACGGTACTGAGCCTGCGGCCTAACATATTGCAGTTGGGATCGGGAAAGCTGATATCGTCGTCTGTTCGTCAGATAGTAGCTAGCTCCGGCACAATAGGAGATTACGTCGAAAGCTGGGAGGCTCCCAGACTTTCAGGTGGAAGTTGGCATCCTCCAATCTACGACTTTAAGAGCGTCCACAAATGCGTCGATGATAGCAATTGTTTGCAGCGCAGCTTTGATGGGGAAGGCGTAGTAGTAATAGCCGACTTTCAGAGTCCCGGTTTTCAAATTCCGAAAGGGACGGCCACGGAGAGTATGTTGCAGTGTTTGCGGAGAAATCTTGCCGGACGTGATGGTGTCTGGTGAGAAGAGACGTGGATTTCCTCGAAATTGAAAGTCTCGACAGCGTGCTGCCATTGTTAACATATCGTAGTTATATGAAACCTTTGCGATGCAGTGAGCATCAGGCATTCGAGGATTTGGAGCCGCAGCCCGTCTGGTAAATCGTTCCAGTTCGCCATGGTAAGGTTTGTCGACCTTGAACAATGAGGATTGAAAGAAGAAGCGATGAAGAGAAGCCAGAGAAAATCCTGCTGAATGATATTCTTCGTTGGAAACCCAACCTACTCTGCTTGGTTCAGTACGGATATGACAGAAGATAGGACGGGCGACCCAGATCTGGCTAAAGGTTGAAATAGTTACTCAGACGTAACTCCACACTATTCATCGAGCTTAGCTGGCTTTGCCCTCCTCATGCTTGACTTTCTCCAGGCGGAAAGCCTTTCTCAGTTCGCACTTTCCAATGCTCTTGCCACCCGCTTTGCATTCGCTGCAAACCTTGCCATGCTTGACAAGCAGGATGTGCAGGCCATACTTATCCTCATCTGGTATTCTCACGTCCAGGTGGGCGTGCGTCTCGTCTCGAGAGGCACTCTTAGGGCGCCATCCTAGTAGCCCCGTGATCCTCCATACGTGAGTATCAACAGCGAATGACTCTCGCTGCAGACAGAATAATAGAACACAACTCGCCGTCTTGGGCCCTACACCTTGGAAGCTGATGAGTTCCTCCATGGCTTCTTCGTTGCTGGCATTAAAGAGATGATCTAGGGAATACGTCCCATACTTCTCCTTGACTTGAGTAAGGATGCTGATGATGACCTTGCTCTTCACGGCACTCAAGCCACCACACTTGATGGCTTCTTGCAGTTTGGGAATGCCCCCTTCCACGATTTTCTCCCAATCATCACTGCCACCATAGACAGAGTCCATGCTCCGTTTGGCGCGGGTAGAGTTGGTGTCGCTGGTATTTTGGCTTAGGATGGTCCGAACCAAAGCATCAAGCACCGAGGGGGAGTCTCCACATCCGGCGCGGGTTGCGGAGGCCTTGACCTCGGCGGGACGCTCTCTCTTGCCGTGTAGGTCGGCGAGGATGCGATGGCCGAGCTTACATTCCTCTGGGGTGGGATGCAAGAAGTCCGGAAAGGGGGACTTGTCAGCATATTGTGAATAGGCCTTGAGCTTCTTTGACTGGAGTTCTTTTGGGGATTTGCCGAGTTTCGGCTTTTTCTCGGGGGTTTCTGTACTGGCGTCTTCCTTCTTGATGGGCGTTGTGGGAGGGACATCGGAGAGAGGTGACGTCTGGACATCGTCTTCCGTCTTCACTTTTTTAGCTAGTGTTCCATTGGCGGCCTTAGGAGAAGCGCGTTTTCTCTTGTCTTGTTGTGAGGACCTTGGTTCCTTGGCTGGATCTCGTGGTGTAACCTTTGTGGTTCCTCTGGACTTGACGTGGTCGGCGGCAGACTCGGAGGTGTCGGCCGACGATGCAGCCGCCGCAAGACGAGCACTGGATCGTGTTGCTCTTGCCATCCTGATGAAACTTGAGCGCATGAGTTGATCAGCCGATGACTTGAATGAAGGAGTCGAACGTTGCGAAGTGATGTCGCAGTTGAATTCGAAACTGCACGGGAATTCAGGGGCCGCGATAATCCAAGATCTGGGAAAGAGAAGGGTAGCTCATCAGCCTCAATCGCCGCCGCATTTGAGTGGTGATGTCAATGAGCTGTATCCACTATGAAGACCCACCCACATGCCACACTGCAGTGTCCTTAACCTTACCTAAAGCGAGATCGCTTGTCCTGTGCTTCTGGTGCACTGACCAGACTCGAGGAAGGAAGGAAGGAAATTCCTGGATCTCAGGGAGGTACAGCATCGCGACTTCCTTCTTCATCCCCTTATGCATGAATCGGAAATGGAAGGCAGGTGTGATCAGCCCGGCCTGTACCTGCACCTTCCTGCTCCTGTAATTCCGTTTGGCGATAAGGTAGGAAAGACAGCACGACTGCTCTATCAGTGAATTCCAGCTGAGCTCTGCCACTGTGTTCCCGCAAAACTTCTCTTGCCTGTCAACCCTCTCACAAATTTTCTGCCATTTGTTTTCTTCATTTGGCTGGAGACGCAGCTTCGTCGACCTTCGCACATCATGCCTCGCGTCCAATTCTGTCCCGAATCATCACGTCGCGTCTTCCGATGTGCCAGTGGCCATCTTCCAAGCCTCTTATCAGCCACTCGCATCTCAACGAATGGGTACCGGCCCCGTCAACGACGCATCCCGAGCTGGTTTTCGAGACGGAATTGCAACTATCGTCAACATCCATGAACAAAAGCGGCCACCGGAATCTTCCCCGCCCACGCACCTCCTGTCCCTCCGTCAAGCACCGCACCTCGGCCCCTCAAGCCTTCCCTGCGTCTCTGCATACAGGGCCGCGGCCATGTGCATATTCGCCCGTTAACATGTTGATCGGTCCGCTGTCGCCGCCGGAAGGTGCCGGAGCGGAGCTGTGCCGCTAGGCATCGCAGAAGCCTCCCGACTACTTCCTGAACTGCTCAAGTGGTTCAACATCGATTTCAACTTCGATTAAGCACTTCCACCCGGCCTTGCGGTCGCCTGGCCAGCATTCTGCTATGTCAAAACTACGAGGCACGGCATCGGATAGGAAGACTGCAACAGTGATGTCCCTTGACTCTACTCAGAGCCATCCGTACCACTCGGTGGAACCCCAAGATCCAGACCGGCGGCCTAATGCAACACGGGAGCGAAGCCTCATCGTACGGCGCTCGCATGCTGCCAATTGATACGCTAGAGACCGAACAAAGCGACCGAAGCCTATCACAGGGGTAGCCGCCCTAGCCCTCCAGCGGTCAGATTCATGACACTTGATGCCGGCCTCTGCGCTAAGCTACTGGGGAGAGACAGTAGCCTACGCGGCAACTGTGTACGACTTTCTGTTCTTGGCATACCATACTATACTGGAGCGAGGATCCCAAGAAGACACATCTTCATGTCTCTTCAGATTGAACCGTTGAAAAGACAGCAGAATGCCAGTCTCTTGCTTCGGGACCCCCCTCTTTTCAGGCCTCATCTTTAAGGGCCATTCTGGCGAATTGATGCGGAACGTTGTATTTTCAAACGGCCGCCTCTGCGTGTCGCAGTAGGGCAGCAATTGCTTTCACTCTTTCTATCGGCCGATATGATGGGTTGCCGCGTCTCGACTGAGTTACTTGCCTGTGATTGACTGGTTCCTGGAAGTCTTCGAGGGGGATTTGCAGCCACGAACTTCACTTTGGCTAATTCATTCTCTTGGCGCAGGTGCAGTGCGCCCCGAATCTGTCTTGGAAGCTTGCAAATGCCACCAGGAGGCTTGTCAAGACCTGGAAGCGGGTTAGCAAGTACAGCGAGGACATGACGAGTTAGCTTTGTGGGCGCGGAAAGCATGCCAATGTTGATCATCAAAATACTTTCCCCTACTCGTTGTTCCAGACGCCTGCTTCTTCAACCCGACTCCCCCTTCTTCATTCTTGGCAGCATCGAATTCAACCAAGCGCCATCCACACTTCTGGCGACAAACCAGCACCCTCTAAACCCATTCAACCATCAAAGGGAAATGCCATGGCGGATCTAAGCAGCATGGACGAAAAGTCCGGGAACCCGGGTCGCATCGATATCGGGCACAGCGTAGCCAGCACCTCGGAGTGGGAGACGAACCAGTATGGTCACCTCACCTTGTGGCAGTCCATCAAGAAATGGCGCCGCGTCGTTTTCTACTGCATTGGCATGACGTCTGCCATCTTGCTATACGGCTACAACTATGTCATCGTCGGTACCGTATCAGCCATGCCCAGCTTCCAGTATGACTTCCTCCGTCGAGACATCGGCAGCACGGCAGCTAATCCTTCTTCTCAAGGCGTGACTTTGGGCAAAGACACGACGACAAGTGGATTCTCCCATCTCTATGGTTGGGGCTCTGGAACTTCGTTAGTCCTGGATGCTCCATGGCTGGCGCGCTCATCGGTGGCATATTTCAAGACCGGTTCGGACGTCGAACCTCTCTCGCGGTGGGCGCCTTTCTGTCAGCAAGAGGAGTCGCCGTGTGTTTCATCTCGAATCTCCCCTCCCATATTGACGAAAGACATGGTATCTTCCTTGCGGGTAAGGGTTTCCAGGGCGGAGCTATCGGCATGGTGATGGCCACCAGCCAAACATACATGTCGGAGATCCTTCTGCCCAACCTACGAGGGCCACTTCTGGCCTTCTTCCCAATTTTTTCGCTCCTCGGGCAACTGGTCGGCGCTGCTGTTATCTTTGCCTGCCTTAATCTGACCAATGGCTATACCATTGCTTTTGCCTCGCAGTGGCCTTTCTCGGCCATCCCGTTGGTGACGGCCTTCGTCATCCCAGAAAGTCCGACATACCTCATCCGAAGAAACCAGGACGAGCAAGCTCACAAGGCCCAGAGAAGGTTGGACGCCTCAGGGATGGATCCCGAGAAGACCCTAGATGTCATTCGACGGAACATCGAGCATGAGCGACGGCAGACCAATGCCACGTACGTCGACTCTTTTCGTGGGGTGAATCTTCGGCGGACGTTAATCATCATGTTTGCCAACTCTTTGCCCAACATCTTTGGATTAACGCTTCTCTCGAAGTAGAGCTACTTTGTGCAGGTCGTCGGCATGAAGGCTAACTTGAGTATTATCGTTCTCATCCTTGGACTCGTCCGTGGCTTGATTGCCAACATCGCAAGCGTCTGGGTTCTGTCGAAAGTCGGACGGAGACGACTTATCATAACCACACTATCCCTCTTGACAGCAGTCTGGACTGTCATGGGTATCGCAGGATGTTGGTCGGGCCCTGTAACCGTTTGGTAAGCTCTTTGACTCTATGGGGGTTCCGATACATTGACTGATCTGCCACTGCAGGTACACTTCCATGTCTCTGATAGTGGTTGTTATTGTGGCCGGCTTGGGTGTCTGGCCTGCCTCGCACGTCGTGGGTGCCGAAACTTCGGCTCTACATCTGAGATCCAAAGCTCAAGGTATAGGTTGGTTCACGGCCGGCGCGAACAATGCCATTTTCGGATTTGTACTGCCGTACATCTTCAACTCCGATAAAGGTAATGTCCCCCGTTCTACGGCATGAATGGTCCTAACACCTGCATGAAGGTAACCTTAAAGCCAAGACTGGTTTCGTATACGCGGGGCTATGTGCCCTCGGGCTTGTCGTTTCTTTCCTCTGCATCCCTGAGATGAAGGGACGAACCCCGGCAGAGATTGATCGCATGTTTGAGTCGAGGCTACCGGCAAGGCAGTTCCGACAATGGACCAATTCGAAGATTGATAAGGAAGATAATGGTGCTTCTAGAGCTAGGAGCTCTGGTGTGTAATGTTCGGTCTGCTTCTTTACCTGTCAAGCATGCAGGATCTCACGATTTCTATGCGATACGAAAAGTCGGAATCGGCCTGCGCCTCAAGCGCCGTCATTGAGACGTTTTACATCGCAATGAAACTCTTCTGCACGCACCGTCCCGACCGTGGCCTTCGTCTTATGTTGGGGTTGCCAAGCTTCTGTAACCGTTGCGCATCGACCGTCAAACAAGTTTTCGTCCGTGAGCTTGGACCGCTGTATAACGGTTCCCCTTGAATTCCTCTGGCGATGGCATCAACAGATGATGCGAGTAGTGCAAGTCAGTCAATTTCTGCAATCACAGACTGACTAAAGACTTTTCAAAAAAAAGCACATTCCTTTCAAAATATGCTCAATCTCATAGGACACTTCGGCATCCTGCAGCGTCGACGGATTCCAAGTCTCGCCTTCAGCAGCGCCGAGCCCTGCAAAGAAGTCCGCGCGCCCGAACATTGGATCAATATTGTGCGACCGAATCGCAAAGTCTAAACCTCTGCCGGTGAGCGAATGCGCCGACTCTCCGCTTGAGACAGCAACCTGACTGCAAGATCCCCTAACTGGAGAAACATCGGTGGCTGTGTATTGTTTCCAATGGTCATGGCGTGAGACTACATGATCGGGCGCTGCCTGTCAGCAATGGCATGTAGGGGTAATGGAGTCGCAGCTCCAGGTCTAAGTCGGTAGGAATGATTGGGTAGCAAAGGAGACGCGTATGGATGCTGTCAGCTGACGCTCACCATCTTGTCACGGGCAGTTTCTTATAGGACGGAAACAAGCGGTCTGGGGCAGATCCTCCAAATGTTACACGGTCAGCGATAGGCAACAGAAAACAGGCTACGACAATTTTGTCTTTGAATATTTGGCCAAGGTCGGCAGCTCGTGTCCGCCCAGTCGGATGGGGCCCCGAACACCGGTAAATAACCAACGAAGCTGCCGTCGGACGTACTCTACTTACGAAGAACTTCGCACTGGGTTTGTCCCAAAACTGTCTGTTCGAGATCCCGGCCCGATCGTCTGATTTTTTATTTGAGACAACAGTACAGTAATCCAGCCGGCCGCTTCAGCGAGATGGAAGCTTACTTTCAGAATTGCCGCCACTCAAGGCGCACGAATGAGGCACGCACAGGTCCAGGGGGTCGGGTTCGGGTACGACACCACAAACCCGGGCTAGTTCTTTGTTGATCGGGAGCGAGCGGCTACGACCCAGTCGTGGGGTTCCTAGACTGGGCCACCCGTTGGAATGAATTGACATGAGCTTGGATGGACCGCCAAGCAAGTCAGCATTGAGCCTCATGACAATAACACAGTTTCGCCAGACTGTCGGCACTCAAAGACCCAGCCACAAGCTTATCCGACGCCATGACTGGAGCGGATATACACCACAACGGTGGATCTTTCCAATATCATCAGCTCAGTCTGGATGGATTCTCACAACAGCCGATTTGACTGCGGCCACGTTGGCGACAAGTGGCTCATGCCCAAGCCCTGGTCCAAAGATGTCATTTACTCAGCACCCATGAGCCAGAAGCGGCGGTAAGAGACCACGCACACCCAGTGCCATTACACCCAAAACGAGTTTTAGCCCTCCCTCTAAACCCATGTGGCGTTAGGACGGCATTCCGCACTGATAACACAGCGGTCCCCAATGAAACAAACGACAGACTGGTGTGGAAGCCAGCGAAGCAAACGCCGAGCCTCACGCAGGTGGGCGAGCCCTGATACGCGGGTGTGGTGGGTGTCAACTCGTCTGTCGCTTTGAACAATCTTGGCTCTCTGGCGTCTTTGGCTGCTGTCAATCCCTTTCTGGGCCGATCTGTGATACTCGCTGATGCCCTTGATTACTGCAGCCTGCACGAAGCGTGCAAGTCAGTATGTACCTCAACTACCTGCCTTGCGCTAGTCTAGTCCCCTGCTCGTCGCAGACGCCAGCGCACGGCAACCCATTGCGACGAGGTGATTGCCACGTCTAGTCCCCGTTGAGCACAGACTCAGTATGTGAGTTCCTGGAGATACTAAAGAAGGGCAGGCACCTGCAGCTTTCCATCCATTCGGTCCACTCTTCGTCAACCTTTCAACCCTCTTCCAATCCGCGTAGTACAGTCTCGGGTAGCAACTTTCATGATGGAGTACAGAGAGCGCAATCAACATGACAGTCTCGTGTCGACGTCGACATACGCCTCCACGGCGTATGATCCGGCGGCATACACTGCGATCAAGGATCAGGAAACGAAGGAACATGAGCAAAGAGGCATTTCGGATCCCATGCTGATAGACGAGTCTGTCAGCACTCCGCCATGGAAGGCTTCGAAGCACCAGATGATCATTATTGTCACTCTTTCCATCATGTCCTTTGTCATTGCCTTGGACGCAAACGTTATCGTCACGTCTTTAAGTGTGAGTTTTGCCGCAAGCTAGGAAGTTCGGCTGGGATCCTAATCAGTGCAATACAGTCCATTATCCAAGACATCGGGGGATCATCAACACAGGCTTTCTGGGTTGGCACTTCCTACCTGATCTCCTGTGCTGTAGCGATGCCTTTCCTGGCATCTCTGAGTGACATCTTCGGCCGGCCCATCATTCTTATCGGCAGTCTGGTTTTCTTCACCGTCGGTACGATTATGTGCTGCGTTGCTGGCGACATCACGCTGCTGCTTGCTGGACGTGTTATCCAGGGCATCGGTGCTGGTGGTATGTACGTCCTCAGCCTGGTTGTCTTCACCGACATCGTCCCTCTACGCCACCGACCGAAGCTGTATGGCATCATGTGAGTTCCCGATTCCAAATGACAACTTGTCGCGATCTCAACTGACGTTTTGACAGCCAAATGGCGTGGGCTGTTGGCTCTTTAATTGGACCCATCATTGGCGGTGCGATTGCGGAGCACACCACCTGGAGATGGATCTTCTACATCAACTTCCCCATTTGCGGCTACTCTCTCATTGCAGTCCCTATTCTCTTGACTCTCAAGCCTCCCACGGCCACCTTTGGCGAGAAGCTAAAGCGCGTTGACTGGCTGGGAGGCTTCCTCTTCATCGGCTCCATGGTGACTTTCCTCATCGGAATTTCGTGGGGTGGCAACGACTTCCCCTGGCGAAGTGCGCAGACTCTCGTGCCCATTTTCATTGGCGCCGCAGGTCTGATAGTCGCTTCGTTCTACGAGCACAGGTTTGCCAAGGTGCCATTCTTGAAGAAGATCCTCTTCGCGGATCGTAGCGCCATCACAGTCTACATCCTTGGCGCTCTGCAGGGATTCATCGTAAGTCACCCTTTCGCATCGCGCTCGCTCCTATACTAACCGACTCAGCTTTACGGCCAACTCTACTACGTTCCCTTCTATTTCCTCTCCGTCACCGAGTATAGCCCGACGATGGCCGGTGTTGCTATGCTCCCTGTCACTCTTCTACTTCTTCCCGGCTCCATCGTTTCTGGCATTCTCGTCTCTCGCTTCAATGCTTACCGCTGGTCCATCTGGATTGGCTGGGCCCTGCTCGCCCTCGCCTCCGGACTCTTCATCTACTGGGACGTTGATACTCCCGTTGCCGTGCATGTGATAACCCTGATAATTGGTGGTGTTGGCCATGGCTTCATCCTCAACGCACAGACTTTCGTTACTGGCGCTATCGTCGACCCTGAGAACTCGGGCCATGCCGCGAGCATGTACCTCTTCCTTCGCATGCTCGGCTGCGCCATCGGCGTCAACGTGGGCTCGACCACGTTCCAGAACGTCATGGCGAATAAGCTCGAGCGCAACGGTATTGCTCAGGATATTGCCCTGCGTGCTGAGGAGTACCTTCTCGTCGTGAAGACTCTGCCCGAGGGCACTTTCAAGGATGCGATCCTCGAGTCTTATGCCTTCGGCTTCAAGGGTGTGCACGGCGTCTACGTCTCCTTGGCTGTCATCGCCTTCTTCCTCAGCTTCTTGATTCGCCACTACGACCTCAACAGGCTCCACGAGACTCAGCACACCCTGCACCAAAACCGCGTTTCCAGACTCCTGGATACTCGCCGGGAGCCATTTCGCGGAGAGCGTATCCCGACCAACGACTCGAGGTCGTAGGCTTGGGCATGAGTCGGAGTTTTCTAGAACTTTGCGAAAGGGACACGCGCACACACACGATTAGGAACGAAGGATTAAGGACTGGGGACTTCCCACAATATTTTAGGCACTAAGCAAGGAGTTTGCGGGCTCATAGACTTTGGATAGGTCATAGTGAGGTTGGCGGATGGTTGGCATTGCTTACGAACGATTGGAAACGCATCATTTCTTTACGACATTTCAGTAGAATGGAATCAATCATGCTCCCACAACTTCTCGCCTATTCCCGGAAGCCGTGTCATCCGCTATCTATCTTTTATTTTGTGCCACCATTGCTTCAGCTAGACCGACAAGCTTCCTACACTCACTTTACTCCCTGCGTTCCGAGTCTCTAATGCCTTTGAACACTTTGGTCACCGAATTTTCCACGGGTTGGAGGTTCCACTCATGGCTTGCTAATATCGACATCAATAAGCTCGACCCAGTGGCGGAGAAAACGCAGGCTATTCAGAGATGATAAGAACCACACATGTTCGATATATGAAGTCCGCAAGCAGTTCATACAAGTCACTCGGTGACACCATGGTGAGGCGCAAGCAATTTAGCAGGATCCGAAGAGGCTGTGTCCCAGGCGAAGGGTTGAGGGATTCTCCCCAAGTCGAGCCGTGAGTAAGTAACTCTTGTCGCATTTCCGTCCCCGAAAGCCAGACGAAGTTATGTTTCCACCACCTAAAGACTCTGCCGGTATCGGACCGATGTGGGTTGAAAGTGCCAGGGACGCAGGAAATGGCGAATTGGAGATGTCGCAGAGTATTCCGGATACGTACATGGATGACCTGCCCAACTAGCTTTTTCTTCTTCTGTTTTTTTTTTTTCAGGTAGAAGAGTGAGACCTAAACGAACCAAAGCTTAATACGAGTGAGTTTCTGTTCTATGAAGATGAAATGTAAGTTAAGATGCTGCGAATCATCGCAGCGACAGGTTCGCGGGGTTACCGGATTAGGCAGGTAACCGAGTCCAATAGGGCGCCGCCGTTTGCGACGCTGCTCAGGCGGATTGGTATCTCGCGACTGGAATGAACTAGGAAGAGAATTGGGTGGATAGACTCGTCTTTAAAGACGCCAATGGAAAAGCTCTTTGCGAACAAGCGAGCGTGCAATACATGTGATATCGCACGACGGGTTCGGAAACACTCTTATCACAACTTGGCGTGCCGGTGATTGACGACGCTACGCAACGCAAATCCGCTCCGAGCCTCGGAACGCTCTTCTCCTTTCTCCCGCCAAGCAACCGTTGTCCAACCCCTCCTCATTCGAGTCAATCCCCGAGGCTCATATCAAACAGACCCAACAAATGTCAGATCAAGGTCGGCAGAACCACGCATTGGCCGCCAGCAAAACCAAATTCTGAGGACCTTTTGCAGATGAATTCGGAGTCGTGTGGTTCACCGAGGGGGTTGTCGTCGGGGGGACGGATAGGACGGAGCCGCGACGAGGCCAAGACCATTTCGGCGTACGTCTCCGAACCCACACCACTCCGGCATCGTCCCCCGCGCGTGGACCGCCGCGAGGTCCAGTCGTCGACAACTTGCATCCCCTCTGCGAAGAGAGGTGAAAGCGATCCGCTAACAACTGAATGCTCGACAGCTGTCTAACATGTAGACGGAAGAAGGTCAAATGCTCCGGCGACAAGCCGTGCACGTATTGCAGCAAGCGGGACCTGGAGTGCCAGTTCCCCGAGCCGGGCAAGAAGCGGGTCTACTCTGTTACGTCGGTTCACATGCTTCCTGTTGATGGGCTTAGTTGATGTCTGACCTTTGAACAGGAGGATCCAAGATCTTCAGGATCGGTTGGCTAGGTATGAGAGCCAGGGGCTCGGCTTCGGGCTCACAGACGGTGGGTAGTCGGGAATACGCTGCTGCATCATTCACAGCATGCTAACAAAGCTGAAAGCACGAGATAACGACGCGACCAGAGTCGCTGGACCCCAAGCAGCTAGCCCTCGCCGACCGACGACGGGCGCTTCTGCAGATGTGCCCACGGATAATGCCACGCAGGTCAACGCTGCTTCTACCTTACTTGGGCTCGCCGCGCTGGACCAATTCACCTCTCCTCCGTCCGCGAATGCACCACCAAGAGACAGTGCAAGCCACATTATTGAGTCTTCGCCACGTTCTAGTAAGAAGAATGAATTCACCTCGTCGATTTTACAAAGACTAAATACATTCGCCAGCTATCCCGGCCGACTCAACTCTGAGCTCAAGTCACAACTTCGGATCGCGCCTACAGAACCTTCTCGAGCACCCTCGTCTAGGCGGTCGAGAGCACGGCCAACCGCGCAGTCGCCTCTTGTCACAGCCTCTACTAGCCAAAGCAGCAGGGGGAGAGCCTTGCCTGCCGTCCGAGGAAGAGGGCCGCAAACTCTTTGAGAGCATGTCCTTCTTCATCGGATACACGCAACATCACATCGACACACGAGAGTTCTCAGACCGACTCGCTCTCTTCTACGCCAATCTTGGCAATCCTTCTCAAACCCAGACACCATGGTATCTGCAGATGCTGTTGGTGTTTGCCATAGGGAAGCTGTTTTCCGGCAAGTTCGACAGCGATGAGAGGACGGAGTTGCCAGGCTGGGGCATGTTCACGCATGTTCAGTCAAGGCTACCGAGTCTTAGTGAGCTGTATAACTTAGGCAAGTTGGGGATTGAGATACATGCCTTGACGGCCGTGTACCTCCAGAATGCGAATAAAAAGGAGGAGGCATATCTATATGTTGGAATTTCCCCTCACACAAAGCGTTCGAACCCTTTTCTCGTCTGACTGTTAGGCACAGATTAGTTCAGCTCTTCGGCTGGCTACAACGCATGGGTATCATCGCAAGTCAGGCACGAAGCATTGGCTGAAGTCGGAAAAGGTGCATTTGAACAGACTTTGGTGGACTGTTTATATGCAAGAGAGGCATGTCTTGCCCCGACATGTCCGGAAAATTGAAGGGAAGTTGGCTGACTAGGATCTTTCGGCAGAAGGCTTGCGGCTGCAACCGGGAATCCATCTGGTATCGTGGACGATGTCATAGAGATTGCTATGCCGGTTGATTCGCCAGGGTTTCCCCCCGCTTTGCCGTTGCGAACCAACATTAAAATTGCAAGAGTTACGGGTCGAATACTTTCAAGTAAGCCAGGAGACTCATTTAGGCGCCCGAAAGATGCTAACGCGTTCGGTAGCGATATACGGTCCAGGTAACCATTCAGAAGAGATGTTCGTGCCGAGCGTCCAAGAAATTGTACAGTCACTTTACTGGATTGCGAAAGAGATCCCAGGTGACTTTTCGAGCAAGCTGTTCGACATGCCTTCCATGGAGGGAGATGTGTCACTGAGAACATCAGCTTATCTACACATGATGCTATATCAGGTATGCGTGACGAAATCTGAGTCGTTTGTGGGACTAATCGTTCTTGAAGGCAATCTTACTGACCATTCGACCCGTCATGCTGCATGTTTCGAAGCTCATATTTGACGATGAAAGTGGCTCGGCTCCGAGCATAGGCTCGTCACCGCTTAGCAGATTGAGTCGCACGTGTTCCGAAGCGGCAAGACGGTTGTTGGATGTTTTGATGTCCTTGAGAAAAGGCAATATGCTGAGTAAGTGCCCTCCGTATCTTGGAAATGCTGCCCTGATAATTCTGACGTCGCCAATCTAGCGACGTTCGGGTTCTTCGACCTCGACGCCATCTTCTCCGCCGCGTTCATCATGATTCTAACGTTAATCATCGACTCCACCGGCAACGAAAGCCAGAAGCTCGCACCCTGTCCCGGCCTGACGGAAGCGCTGAACATTCTTGACCATCTGGTCGAGCGCGGGAACGAGTTTGCCCTGCAACGAGCCCGCGAAGTCCGCCGGATGAGAGACCACTTGTCGACGTTTCTGGATATCCCCAAGAACATCCCGAGCGAGGTCCGCACACAACGGCCGGACCCCGCAACCAAGTCCAACGAAAACGCCGGGGTTTCGAGCGTTGCAGCATCGCTAGGGGATGATAATGCGCTGGACTCTGAACTGAGACGGCAACAACCTTTCCCAGGCGTGGCCCCAAGGAACTCCAACGGGATCGAGGCGTCGACACCGTCTGGTCGAACAAGTCAGCTGGGCTCTCGGAGCTTGTTGGAATCGAGCTTGTGGAATGATATATCGTATCTGTGGTTGCAACCCGCAAATACTAACGACCCACAACCCTCTGAGCAGGCGAAGGGAATGGACCTGCTCCCAGATGACGCATACAACTGTTACTCCATATACCACAATCAGGACCTTGAGCTCACGGGACAAGATTTGGGAGACTTTGGGGAGTTGGAGAGACATATTCTCGGGTTCGGTGGTTGATAGAAGTCCGCACTGGTCAGCTTCGGGACTTGGATGCCCGTTCCCAAGAGGAGCTTCGGGACGACAGCTCGGCCGACCCACACGTCCACCTTGCGACGCTCAACCATTCGGTAGATTCTGAGTCTTACGACGAATACAAGAGACTGAGTGGCGGCGAATTCGATATCGACATCGCATACAACCCTCTGGGCCAGAGGCGGATACCCCCGTCGCCCGAAGAGCGTGTCACAAATGGGCTTCCACAGCAGCCATTATGTTCATCGGCCTATCCAATCGCGTCCAGGTAATAAATAGGGCGTATTCGTTAAACTATGATCAGGTGCTTCCCGTTTGGAGGTTTCATGATATTGTGTAGACCATCATAAACGGCAAGGAGGGAGTTCACACTGCAATTTTCCTAAATAGGGCAATGAACTCGCGAATTACACCTTCGTGAGGTAGGCTGCCGGGGTCGACCCGCCGAATCCAGAGGCACTGCCGGGGCCCCGTATGGCCCGCATCTACGACCGGATCCAAAAGCCGCCTTGCTTTTAGATATCGCGAGCTCTTGCGCGGAGGTACTTTGGCATTCATGACGAAGTCAGAACGGCTGACAGAGTTTCACATGGCACCCACTGGTGAGATTTGAGGTCTGTTGAAGATGGTCTGATGCTTTGGACTCCCTCTCCTTGGATATCCCTTGGTGTCATTCCATGTGTCTGAGTGGTACCAATGTCCACTCCTTACATGAAGTCCGTTTTGGTGCACGAATATCCCCATGATCCTTAAGGAATTGCGGAAGCCTTGGGCGGATCCCGTGGCCCGAGAAAATCTTATGGTCTGTAGCGGAGAAAAGGGTCTTCGTATACCGTGAGCTGATTGTTGGCTTAGTACTCTGCCATCTTCTCCTGATGGTGTCCCTTCACGAGCTGCTGTTCCGTGACCGTCAAGTACGACCAAGAAGAGGCGCTTGCGTTCAACTGGAACCCGGTTTCCTGGGCAATGGGGCCGGAGAGGTTCTGTTACACGCGGAAGTCGTTGCAGTTTGCAATTCTGAGAGAGATTGAGCGCGAGAAATAGATTAGTGTCTATTGTGAGCCCAACACAATCAGTTTCCAGCGAGCATCACGCCGCCGCCCCAGTCAAGCTTGCTCTGCTGACTATTGGTTGAAGTTGGTCGCGCTGCGATACAACGACATCAGGGATTACATCATCCTTTCATCCGACGTACTAGGAAAGTATCAGGCCGCTTGGAGATCGAAGGGAATGGTTCAAGAAGACGGCTTGTTCTATGACTAGTATTCGCCGAAGCAGGGCCAGAAGAAGCCGACTGGTGATTTGGCATTCTCCTCATGGTATGTTCAAACGCATCGAACTCAATCTTCCAAGCAAAAGACGTAGCTCACTTTCTTAGGGCACTTGCATGCATGAACTCATGGAATCCGGACTTCACACGCAAGACCAGTGACAATCTTCGTCCCGGATTTCCAGCAAACCCTTCTGAGAACCACGTCTTCATCCCGCATCACAAGGTATCCTTCAAGATCCGTGAGCTGGTCGCATCCGAGAACATCAACCCCATGGATACGGCCGCCTACGCCAAGGCGGCAGCAATAGTAGCAGAGGAAGGGCTGCCGAAGAGCATGATGCCATTCACCAAAGCCTCACTTTGTCTTCGGGGTGATGTGGGTATCCGAGCTCGGCAGCCGCGCCAACTTGGACGGCATGTTGTCGCATGCAGATGCCAAGTTCGACCCTATATGGGATAACGGAGGTCTGCTCTATCCCTAACGAAAGTCTGCGATGCCGTACGACTACGAGTAGCCGGCTGTTGACGTCGTCACTGGGAATGCGGGTATTGCATACGAACGATTTAGCGTCAGCGATGGACAGCGCAAGGTGTATGAGCAATTTGCGACCTGACCATTCGTAACGAACGTGAATTTGTCGAGCGGCGTGGACCTTTCGCGCGGCGATTGGGCAGCGGGAAGCAGGCTCTGGTGATCACGATACGTACTTGGGATGGAAGCAGCAAAAGGTAAGACAGTTGTGTCCAGTTTGGGGGGTTTTTTTCGTCCTTTTTTTTTGGTGGTTGCTGTGTGAAAAATACTGACACCAAGCATCAGAGTTCTGCTGTGTGTCTCTAGACTTCCTAAGGGGAAGTATGGGATCTACCAGAACAGGAAGCTTCAACAAGCGCATGAAATATCCAATGTGAGAGAACTGAAATGTTCCAGGTTGATGTGGAAGTTTCTGGGGATGAGGTTGACATTGTTCTTATGAGATCTCACTAAGACATCATGGGTCTTACTGGACGCCATTTATCTTTGGGCTGGAAGTCAGGGCTTCTTCTTTGATGTCACGAAGTCGTTGGCACCAAAGATCATCCTTCCAGCTGACGAAAAGAACTGGAATACATTTTCAACTTCTCCGCAGACCGTGTTGGGGATGTGGAAGAAAGGCTCATATACTATCACCAGATGCTTGCACATATTTGATTGACTTACTACCTTGGTACCTTGAGATGTTGAAACTTGGCTTTGTGATGCAGTGCAGTTCAATGAGGATGGGCCAAATGTTTTGTGAGTCACTTCTTGAAGGATCTCTCCCCAAGCAAGCATCTACTGTACGCAGCTAAGAGGTGTCCAACCAAGGTCTGCAGTCATAAACTCCAGCAAATGATCTTGCATCAGTTGAGTTTGAAAAGAGCGGGATGAAGAAAAAGTGAACCGAGATGAAAGATTTATTTCACCAGGAAGATTGCGTTGCATTTCTAAGCAGAGAGCTGTCTAGTCAAGGTCAAAGGAAAAGGGTTCCTGTCATTGGCTGTTTTGCTGAAGAAAGTCGGCGATTCAAAGGAATACGCCGCGGCGCAAAACATTATGCGGAGTCAGGGATCCCTGCCTAGCGCCGCAGGCTGCTGTGTCTGGGCAATTTCGACCAATCAGAAATAGCCTTGGCATAGATCCATTGATACAGAAATGTGATTGGCTCGCTCTTTCAACGGAGCTGATGCCTGCGATTCCGCTGTGTCTGGCAGGCAGCAGCCAAAGGATGCCTCAATACGTTGAACGTCATGCCAGACCATCGACGTATAAGTAAGTGTAGGATACTCTCCTTATGGTTACTGGAGAACCGTTCTCATCCATCTTTCGATTTTGACGGTCAGACATTGCCCAGTCACTATTGCGACGACAAGCCTGATCACCGCTGAACCACCCAGCACTATTGTTGGCAACTCGTCTCCAATTCTTGATTATTGCCTCTGCTCAGCCGTCCCCTACTGGCACATATCCAACACTCCAGACAGACCAAAAATCATAGTCTGATATTTCTTCCTTCACGAACACGGAACAAACGAGAACGAGCCGGTGTCTTTCATCAGAACACTTCAAATACACATATTCTCTTGACACTGTTCGTGAGTACCCAGACTACAGACTAACAACATGGTTTTTGGAGCTTCGGCTAATCCCTCTGAAGGTCTCTTCGGCGCCCCTCCCTCCAACAACGCGGGTTTGTTTGGGAGACCTAACCCGCATTCTGGACGCAGCCTTTTCGGAAATACTTCACGAGACACCGGAGGCACATTCAGCAGCAATCACTCACCCGGCACCGGCGGTCTGTTCGGCCGTTCTCAGAACATCTTCGACGACCCATCACCCAGCATGGCGGGTCACATCTGCGGACTCTACTACTTGCACCATCACGATTCCAGCATCTGGGGCTGCCAGAGGAAGTACCTGCCAACGGTCTCGCAGACCGTTCACGCCCGCATCGTCTCTTCGACCTCTCGAACCACTCTCACCCAGACATACGTCAATCCATCCGCCAAGGAGACTATTCCCGAACTTCGCTATACCTTCCCCCTATTCGACGGAGTATCGGTGGTAGGCTTCACTTGCACCATCAACAACGACCGCGTCATCCGCGGCGTTGTCCAAGAGAAAAACACTGCTCGCAAGACATACGACAAGGCGGTCGCCAAGGGCGAGACTGCTGGCCTTTTCGAGCAGCTTCCTGACTCCAGTGATGTCTTTACCACCACCATTGGCAATGTGCCCGCCGGCGCAAACATCAACGTCGACATTACCTACCTTGGCGAGCTCAAGCACGATGCCGAGGTCGACGGCATCAGACTCACCATTCCTACCTCCATTGCGCCTCGCTTTGGCTCCTACCCCGGCACTTTGATGGAGAAGCCCAGCAACGTCTCCTCAGACGACGGCATCAAGATAATTGTCGATGCCGAGGTGCCCTTCGGAAGCGTCATCAAGTCCATTCAGTCGCCTTCTCACCCGATCGGCGTGTCCGTCGGCTCGACATCGACCATGGCAGCCGACGCCACACCTTCTCTCCAGTTCGGATCTGCCATCCTCTCCCTTGGGACCACAGAGCTGGATAAAGACTTCATCGTTCAGATCATCGCAACCAACACCTCCAACCCGATTGCCGTTCTCGAGACCCACCCCACCATCCCCCACCAGCAAGCCATCATGGCTACTTTGGTGCCCAATTTCAAGCTCGCCGCCACGAAGCCCGAGATTGTCTTCATTTGTGATCGTTCGGGCTCCATGCGAGGCAAAATCAACGATTTGAAGAACGCACTGAAGATCTACATGAAATCCCTGCCTGTTGGTTGCATGTTCAACATCTGCAGCTTTGGTTCCTGGCACTCCTTCTTGTTCCAGAAGTCCAGGACTTATGACCAAGACACCTTGAACGAGGCCATGAAGCACATTGAGCAGTTCGACTCCAACTTTGGCGGCACAGCGATGTACGCCCCTATTGAGGAGACATTCAAGCGTCGACACAAGGATATGGATCTTGAGGTTTTTGCCCTCACTGATGGCGAGATCTGGAACCAAGGTGCTCTGTTCGAGATGGTCAACAAGACCGTAGAAGACTCCAAAGGAGCCATTCGTCTCTTCACTCTAGGTATCGGCCGAAGCGTCAGTCACTCCCTGATTGAAGGTCTTGCTCGAGCGGGCCAGGGCTTTTCCCAGTCGGTATCTGAGCAGGAGAAGATGTCCGGCAAGGTCGTCCGCATGCTCAAGGGAGCTCTCACTCCGCATATCAAGGACTACGCGTTGGAGATTAAGTACGCTGACGCCGAGTCGGAGACTGAGCGCGAGGATGACTTCGAGATCGTCGAACCTGGATCGGACAAGAAGGAATTGCTTGAGGCAATCTCGACTCAGGAGGCGAAAAAGCCGATCTCACTTTTCGACACAAGCGCCGAGGATGTAGAGATGGAGGACTCCAACGCGGACACCGACGGTACTGGAACTGATCGATTCTCGCATGTGCCTGCAGTCAAGCCCCCGAAGGTGATGCAGGCGCCCTTCCGCATTCCACCACTGTACCCCTACAGCCGCATTAGCGTCTATCTGCTTCTGTCTCCCGACAGAGCTATGAGGAACAAGACTCCAAAGTCGGTCATCCTTCGAGGAACATCATCCCAAGGACCTCTGAAGCTCGAAGTCCCCATCACAGTTCTTTCTGAGAAGGCTGAGACGATACATCAGCTTGCCGCCCGCAAGGCCGTCAAGGATTTCGAAGAAGGACGCGGATGGATCTACCACGCCAAGGGTCGAGATGGGAAGCTGCTGGAAAAGAGCCACCCTGGGCGCTTCTCTTCCATGGTCGAACGCGAGGCAGTTCGCCTCGGAGTTGGATTTCAGGTTGTAGGCAAATGGTGCTCGTTCGTTGCCGTCGAGGATAACACCACCAAGAACATGGGCGACAGCTCTGCGAAACATATCCGTAATCTCATTTTCAACGACCGAGAGTTAATGGAAATCCCGTTTGCTGGACCACCTCCCGGAAGTGTGACACTCGCAGCTGGCCATGAGGACATAACGCGAAGGAGCACAGCTACGTCTTCAAGAGCAATGATGGCCGCTCGCCACGCACAGGTGCAACCAGCGCAACAACAACAGCAGATGCAGGCGCGGCGAGCCTCATTTTTCAGCAGAAAACCTGTCCACGCCAGAAGAATGGGTACGTTCGGTCCGTACTTTGCTCCCCCTCCTCCTCTACCCGGTGGTGGTTTGTTCGGATCTAGCCCCGCATCATCCTTTGCCTTTGGAAGCGCTCAGCCTTCTACGGGTAGCAGCTTGTTCGGCGGTAGTTCCGTGGCTCCCTCGGCTTTTGGAAGCTCCCAGCCCTCGACGTGTACAGGTGGTGGTTTGTTTGGCGGTAGTCCCGCGGCTCCCTCACCCTCTGGCGGCAATGGACCTACATCATCTGGATTGTTCGGAAGCTCACAAACTTCTGCTCTAGGTCGCAGTGCCGAACCCCGGCCGGGTGCCTTTGTTCTTTCCACTGGCGCGTTTGGTACTGGCGGCGCCATCACCGAAGCTTTTCCCGCATCTCAGCCCCCGATGCACCAAGCCGCTGCTCTCCCTGCCCCCCAAGCGCCCGTTGATCAGGCATTGTTGGATCAGTACCAGCGGGACATGCAAGATGCTGCTGCCATGCCGCTGATCAACTACTCGGACGACGACGCCGACCTGGGTAGCTCCGCCTCACTCACCGGCGCATTTTCGGCCAAGACGAAGAAGAAGAGGGTGTCACACAGCAGGCTTTTTGCTGAAGCCGAGGTCGACGAAGGTGACGATGTGATCGGCGACGCATTCTCTGCTCTTGTGTCTCTCCAAGACTTCAGCGGCTTCTGGCCGTGGTCGCCCAAGCTTCTCAAGATCTTGAATATCTCCGATGGCGACGTGAAGGAGTTGGAGAGCATCGTGGCTGACGGCAACGCTCAAGCTACTGCTGTGATCGTTGCTTTCCTGAGAAAAAAGCTCGTGGATGAGCGTGACAGCTGGGAGATGATGGAGGAGAAGGCCATTGCTTGGCTCGAGGGTGAGGTGGGAGATGATAGCACCGCCAAGTTGGTGGCTGTTGCTGAGACTTTATTTTGAGTGCCCAAATGAATATTGGATTAGCTTGAGGAATTGGGGGAAATAGGGAAAGGAAAACAGTCGTAGTTCTCCAGCGTGCATTAGCACAAACAAATAATCACTGCATATTTTGAATATTAATCGCTTTCGAGACTCTCAACGTGGAAAAAAATTCAAACAGTTGTTAAGAACCGTTCCATGCGAGCACTGTACTCTGCTATTCTAAATTTTCATCTCGTCGTCTAGGTCAGTCGCCATGACCGCCGCCTCCGTTCGAGCTTCCCGACCCTCGCGAAAGTCATCAAATCAGTACCGATGCACGATCTCAAATCCACACCTTTCGTAAGTGAGCCTCGCTAGGGGGTTCACATAGTTGACGGTCAGAAAACTTCGCGCCTTTTGGCCGGCTGCACTTGCTTCGGCTGCAACAAATCGCTTTGCATGTTCGAGGATCCGGATCCCAAGTTTCGTTCCTCTGGCTGATGGGATGACATACATCTCCTTCAGGACAGAAGGCGGAAAGCTGTGTAGCGTCCAGCTGGTTGGAGCCGTTCCGAAGGGGAGGGATGAGACTTTGGCAAGTGGATGAATCTGGTCTCAGACATGTCAGGCACCTCAGTTCTCGAACACTGACACGTTAAGTCGCGATATGGTTGTGAATGAAGGAGGGCAGGAAGGTGAGTCACCTACTGTACACGTAAGATCATTCCATGCGCAGGAAGCCATGCTTAATTATTAGTCCGTTGAACGCGAGATGAGATCTCGGCCAACCACCGCTCAATCTGACATCGCTTGGTCGACTCGGGGCCGAAGTGTGGACTTAAGTGTGAGGTTCCCTGACCCCTCCAATATGCAGGTACTTCAAAGTCTCGTACATTCGAATTCCACACCGGGAATTCTGGTGATATTTTACAGGCGTCCATCCAATGCCGATTCACAGTGGCGGCTCGCCTCGGCACAGTCTTATCCGGAGCCGAATCCCCTCGGTCGCGCGTCGCAGATCGCTTCCACATGTTCGCTTTAGCGCATGCTTCATCATTTCCCCGAGTTCTGTGTCTCCTAGCCGCCGGTGTTCGGAGCATTTGAACTATTTATCGACATCGCAAGTAACCCGCGACTGCCTCCAAAGGCCACTCTACACCTCCGGCGCCCTTCCATCCGCGCCAGGTAGCGAAATCTGTCTTGATTAGCAGCTCAATTCGCTACTTGGCTATCTTCATTGCTTAGGAGCCAAAACCCAATTTGAAGCTTTCAAAAGATTCCAATGATGATTCGAATCTTTACGCGTCCAGGCTCCAGTTCGTTTCGAGCTCCTTTACGCCGTCCTCGCCATGGAGCAGCGGGGCCGAGGCTGAACCCACCACGGTACCATGGCCGAAGCGCGTATACGAATGCCACAGCACAAAGAAGCCAGCAAGGGAGTTTACAGAAACTGGCGCTCTCTTCCATTCCATTCCTCGCTGGATATCTTGCCTGCTACATGACCTTGCCAAGTCACAATGCTACAAGTCAGACCAAGTCGTCGTCGCCGGTGGACTTTGCCGACAAGACCCAGATGCTGAAGGTGAGTCCCGTAAACATCCTTAAAGTCCATCTCAACTCACCTCGAGCACTCATAGGCAGCAAAAGAAATTTCCTCTGCCTTGCCTCAGGATGCCGTCAGTTTCGATGAAGATGAGATCGAGCAGCATGGACACTCGGACTGGTCGACGTCTAACTCAAGCGGACGCCCGGTCGCTATCGTGTATCCCAAGACTACGAAAGAGGTGTCAACTATAGCCAAGATCTGTTATAAGTATAATGTTCCGATGGGTATGTGTATCTCTATGATGATGAAAACCAAGGCAAACTCACACTGCTAGTACCATTCGGCGCCGGATCTTCTGTCGAGGGGAGCTTTTCGTCGCCGTACAGCGGTATTTGTATTGACTTTGTTCACATGGACAATATCGTTGCCTTTCATCCTGATGAGTAAGCACAAAATGGAATCCCAAGACTTCCTTGCGCTGATTGTTCCATTTTAGCATGGACGTCGTCGTGCAACCAGGGGTGAACTGGGTTAATCTCAATAAGACGGTCGAAGACTCCGGGTTGTTTCTTCCGCAGGACCCTTCTCCGACCGCTATGGTCGGAGGTATGGTTTCTACGAACTGCAGTGGCACCAATGCCTTTAGATACGGCACCATGAAAGATTGGGTCATTAATCTGACAGTCGTACTTGCTGATGGTAGCGTCATCAAGACGAGAAGGCGCCCTCGCAAGAACTCCGCCGGGTACAACTTGACGTCGCTCTTCGTTGGCGCTGAGGGTACTCTGGGCCTTGTGACGGAGATTACACTCAAGCTTGCCGTTGTGCCGCAGGATACTAGTGTGGCCGTCGTCTCATTCCCCGGCATAGATGAAGCAGCAAAGGCAGCGACGAAGCTGATTCGCTCAGGAATCCAGTTAGGGGCTCTGGAGTTTATGGACGAAGTGCAGATGCAGGTTATTAACCGGCATGGAAGCGAAGCTGTGCGGAGGACTTCGTGGGACGAGAGTCCAACTCTTTTTCTCAAGTATGCTCATCTCTCTGTTGCCGGGCTAAATTTTCAAGACTGATCGTCTTTATTGCAGATTCTCTGGGACAACTGATGGAATCAAGGGTGATATTTCCAGGACGAAGGAAATTGTCCAGTCTTTTCAACCTCGAAAGATATTCTTTGCGCGGAGTAAGCAGGAAGAAGCAGACTTATGGGCGGCAAGAAAGGAGGCCCTTTGGACAATGACCTCGATCAAGCCAGAAGGCTATTCACTTTGGTCCACGGATGTTGCCGTGCCGATATCTCGACTCTCTGAGATCATTAGTGAGTTCTCATCAAAACTCTTGCCGAAAAACGAGAAATTGTCGCTCTCTCGGAGAGCGTTGTTGTGGCTGACGGCTGACAACCGCATCCAGCCCAATCTAAAGAAGATTCAAGCAAACTCGGGCTCTTCGCGTCCGTCATTGGACACGTGGGCGACGGCAACTTTCACCAGGCTGTCATGTACGATGCGAATAACCCAGAACATCAGATTTCGGTATCCAAATGTGTCCATGATATGATGAGTCGAGCTCTTGGAATGGAGGGAACAGTATCGGTCAGTTGCTCGACAACAAGATTTCCTGTGCATGGGTTAACGAGCGCGTAGGGTGAACATGCCATCGGGATTGGCAAAAAGGTACAGATCGAGTGACTCGATAATGTTCGGCGAGCCGTATGCAATAGACTAACAAAGCCGACCAGGACTGCCTCGTGGACGAGCTGGGTGTCGACGCAATCGACTTCATGAAGACGCTAAAACATGCAGTTGATCCCAAGTGAGTCAATCTTAGTTTGGCGCATCGTATTCGAACTAGAAACTAAACGTTAACATCTTCCCAGATGGATCATGAACCCGGGTAAAGTCTTCGATCTCCCAGCTGGCTCAAAAGCCCTGGCTGCCGAATGAGCTCTGCGCCTCGACTTGGCCATCGCAGCCTGCTTGTTTGCTTTCGATCCCGATAGTGCTTCAAGGAGACGAAGCAAACAAGCCTGAAACCAACTGCATGCAGTGCCATGACTCGGGGTCGCAGTAATTAGTGGAGGCCTTGTAGCAAATGGGTAGTAACCAACACCACGTGGGGGCCAAAAGGAGCCTGAGTGTCTTATTTTATACAGAGAACGCCGCTATCGTGTATACAGCAGTTGGCTTGTCCGGCTAAAAGATCGATATTTCTACTTAGAAAAAAGATTCGCAGAGATTTACTTCAAGACCACCAATGTTTCAGCAACGTTAGCTGCCGCGACGAAGCCGGGTTACGTCGCAATTAATTATGCCCCTGAGCAACAGCTAAGATATACCCTTTTCCTAGCCTGACTTGGAAGTACAGCTGCCTGATTAAAACCCTTCATGAATCCAAGCGGTTATGCTGCTAATTACCCGGGAACCAGTTCGGGAATCACGCCCGCTGTCACGAGCCAAAGGGGCTTTAGTAGCTAATAGAGATCTAGGATGCGTGAGGCAATTTTAAGGAGGTTTTAAGGAAAGCTGGAGTAACTAGGGAGTTACTAGGTAACCTCTAGAAAAGTTAAAAAGCCCCTATAAGTTATAAGTAGGTGGGCTAGTGGAGCCGGGCAGCGAACAGATCAGCTATCTTATTTTCTTTCTGCTAGCACTCTAATCCACTTATAAATAGGGGCTATCTTTCTTCCTATCCTTCAGACGGATCATCTTCTTTTCATCTGACTTTTCACCTTCTTTTTCCACAGATACCTTCCTTCACATACGCGCACTATTATATCTATATATATCTTTTATTCTATTCTATTCTATGGGTGTTATATCACTTCGACAAGGCTTGTCATCTGATTCCGCGATATCCCAGGGAGATCTCACCACCTAAGGGGGCCTCCGATCAGGAGTCCCTTAGCTCTGCATGAGTCCCCCTCACTCCGAGGACCATTTGGCAGTGAGTCGCCCTTGCTGGCGTAGTACCAAGGGCGCACGACTCTGTTCGGGGGTTGTTTTATGTTGGTTTTGGTAGCTGTTCTTAGCTGCCTGCTCACATACATCCTCTGCGTCGTTCCACTAGAGATAAATGTTAAACCTAAAGTACCCCTATTAATAACTAACTCCTTTACTAAATACTATAAGCCTCTAATATATTTATCTCTCTAACCTATATAATAGGGGCACAAAGTATTAGAGTAATATAATAGAGTAATAATATAAAGAGTAATAATAGCTTATAGATTACCTAGAATTAGGCTCTTAAATCCTCCTAATAAATAGAAGTAACCTAATAGTAATATAAATAATAATAGTTAGACTTGAAATAAAGTACACCTAGATCTATAAAATAGGAAGAAAGAAGAGAATACTAAATAGAAACTATTATATGCTACGCCTAGTTAGAACCATCTAGGCTTCTGCCCAGATTCACCGCCTTTAGGGCCCACCCAGTAGCTACCCACAAACCTAGCGTAACCTTGCTAAAGCAGAAAACTCTCTCTTTTCCTCCCTAGCTTTAAATAAATAGTATTACGCTACTACTTACTATATAGACTTAGGTTTAGCCCTTTATATATTTAAAGCTCACTACTATAATAATAGGAGATAGATTAAGCGCTACTCTCTACTAGCCTTACTAAATTAATCAATAACCTAATAGCTAATGCTTAAGGTAAGCTATTACGCGCTAACTTAGTAATAGTATGAAATTACCTCTAGTAATAAGTATAGGAGCTATAGATGAGTAACTAGTAATTAGCTATACTCCCCTAGATAATTACTACTAGTAGACTACTAGTAATAGTTAATATAGTAACCTAGAAGCTACTACTTTTACCACTAAAGTTCTTAAGTAAGTAGGGAGAATAAACCTTATAGGTATAATAAATAAGATATATTATTATAATTAATTAGGTCTTTTACTTTATAGATATAGAGGTAAAATATATTATTGAATTATATCTAAATATTATCTCTTAATTAGTAATCTCTCTTTTCTACATAGTAAGTAGTAAGAAAAGAAAAAATAACTCTAAAGGCTTTATAGCTTACCTTAACTAAACCTAGAAGAATTAATCTATAGCCTTAAGTAGTAGCTTAACTATAGACCCTCTAGTAGAGAGAGATAGAGTCCCTCTTAGTCTTTTTATTGAGATTTAAGTAGACTCTAATAGATATAAGTAGTAGTAGCTAGCCTAATTAGATCTAGATATCTCTCCTAGAGGCTACTCTTACCCTTAAGCCAAAGAACTAGTTAATTACTATTAACCTACCTACTAATTATAATGAATAGCTCTTAAAGGCTTAGAATATTACTTAGAAGGTTGAATACTAGAAGGCTTTTAGCTACCCCTAAGCGCCCTACTAGAATTTAGTAGCTAAGAATACTAATAGAGATATCTATATAACTAGGGCGATATATATCTTAAGAGTAAAAGAGAAATACTACCCCTAATAGGATTTAGAATTATTCTCTAATACCCCTCTAGTATATTCCTAATAGCAAAAGAATGCCCGCCCTAAGAATACTTATACTTATTATACCTTTAGGGTTAAGAGCTATATTATATAGCGCTACTCTATAAGAATAACTAGCTACTAAAGATTACTGAAGTTAGGACCCTAAAGGTTAAGTCTACTAGCTAAGAGGCGGAGGAGGACTACTAGGTAGAGATATACTCCTCTAAGAATAATAGTAAGTAGGGAAAAAAACTAACTCTAGAGTAGAATTAAGCTCTAGAGCTTATTAAGGACGAGATATTAGGTTAAAAATAATATAAAATAGAGTAGCTAGTAGATAATAGACCTACTATTGTATAAGTTAGAGTTAATAAAGAATATCTAGCTTATACTCTAGTTAATATTAGTAGTAATATCTATATAATAATTAGCTAGTCCCTAGCTTAGTAACTTTACTTTTTATATATTAAGAAGAAGTAATAACGTATAAGAGGATATACTTTTAGTAACTTATTACTAAATCATACTCTAGGTATAGTAGCTTTTGATTTAGAGATTAGTAGCTATGTCTTATATATATTTATATATATAGTAGAAGGCCTTAACTCAGAGATCCTTTTAGAGCAGCTATAAATAGAGTAAAATAAAGTTATACATAATATAGTAGCTTATTAGATATACTATAGCTAGGGCTATATTAAGCTATACCTAAAGGAATAAGAAGAATTCCTCCTTATAAAATAGATAAGACCTAGAAGATTCCTAGATATATTACTATTCTCTATGATTTATGAATACCTATTAAGGAGGTAGAATAAGTATAAAGAGGTGCTATAGAGATATAGATTTAAGTAGTTAGCTTAGTAGATAGTAGAAGGTCTTAGACCTAAAGCTAAAGGAGAATTAATAATACAGAGTACTAGCCTAGATCCTAGAGGAGTTCCCTAGCTTATTTAACTCTAATAAGGCCTATTTACTCTCCCCTAGCTAGCTTAGGGCAGACTACTAGATTAACTTTATTCCTACTCTAGATAGAAGGGAACTACTACTCTCCTATGGACCCCAACATGATATATTATAAGAGGAGCTATTACTACTTAAGAATAACCTATAGAATCTCTTAAATAAGGGGTTTATTTAAGCTAGTAGCTTACTAGCTAGAGCTCTAGTACTATTTATAAAGAAATTAAGTAGGGGCATTTACTTTTATACTAGTTATAGAGTATTAATATTATTATTGTAAAGAATTAATACTTCCTACTATTAATCTCTAAGATATTATTTAAGTTAGTATAACTAAATAGTATATAAAGTTTGATATAATAGCTACTTTCTATAAGCTAAGAATTATAGAGAGGCACTAAGAGAGAATAATATTCTATACCTAATATAGCTACGAAGGGCTGGACCTGAGTCTGTGCGATAAGAGGTGGGGTAATACTGTTTATTTGAAGCTAAAGAGGAAAAGGAAGAGTTTTCCGCTTCAGCAAGGTTACGCTAGGTTTATAGGTAGCTACTAGGTGGGCCCTAAGAGTAGTGAATCTAGGTAGAAGCCTAGATAGTTCTAACTAGGCGTAGCCTATAATATTATTCCCTCTCTAGCTAGGGGCCCTCTAGGCGTAGACTGGGTTGCTGTCATTAGCTAAAATGAGCCTATACCTCTCTTTATATTTACTCGCTACTTTAGTCTCTATAATAGCCTCTACTAGCTCCTAGGTAGGCTCTATACCCTTCTTACTTAATTAGCGCCTCGCGCTATTACTCCCTCCCTATAACCCTCTATTATGCTACATAGACCTCCTCTACGCGCTATTTAAATTTGCTATGCTTAGTATTAATTAGTAGCAGCTATGAATCTACTTATAGCTAGGCAGGTAGGAGGTTCTCTAGTACCCTCTAGAGAAAGTTAATATAGAACCTTAAATAGATATTTCCAAGGATATCTAGTTCTATAATATAGGAGCTTGGTATACTTATAACTATATACTTATAGTATAGCTATAAGAGTTTCTTATTAAGCCTGGGGCTCTTATAGTTTACTATTAATAACTAGACTTAATTACTTACTCAATACCTCTCTATAGGGGACCTACGCTTAATTATATTTTTCTTACTATATTGCTAGACTACTACTATACTAGCTTAGATAAAATTTACTATATTCTTAAGCCTGCGTATTAGGAGGGTAGCTACTATTTGCTTTATAATAGGTATATTAGGCTCCTTCTCTATAACTAGTATAGGGTTAGTATAGTATCTATACTCTAGAAAGAATAGAGAGAGTTAAGTTATACTACTAACTCTATTTCTAAGCGCTACTTACGTAGCGGGGAGTAGTCTTCCCTAGTTATCCTAGGCCTATATTATATATACCTATAAGATAGCTTAGATCTCCTAGTTCTATCTCTCTATTCCCCCATTAGTCTATAGGTAGTATATTATACTTATTAGCTAGGTTATTCTATAAGGTAATAGAACTTAGCCTAGAAGCAGCTTACCTAATTAGTTCCCTAGTTCCTTACAATACTACGTGGGAACCTATACAAGCAGAAGTAATAGGTTAGGAAGTATTTAATATAAGCTTTAACCTCTATAGTTTCTATCTCTTTAAGTACTTTAGACTTATAAAGCTAGTTCGCTATTATCTATAGGTAGTAATTACTATTATTCTTTATAAGTAGTAGGTCTATGATAAAATCTATAGAGAGGTTAGAGTATAACTAATTAGGCACTAATAGGGGCTTAAGGAACCCTTTCTTTACTTACATCTAGATATGTATTTCTCCACATATATTATAGTTCTATATAAACCTTTATATAGTTTAAAACTAATTTAACTAGAAGACCTATTAGCTTACTCTTAAGCATACTATTGTAACCTAGGTAGGTAGTTATACTTAAGTTATAGCTCTACTAAATAATCTTAGTCGGAAGCGCTCCTAAGGAGTTATTATTATTCTCCCTACTAGGCACCTATAGCCTCCCCTAGAAGGTTAGCCTCCTAAAGTTATTAATATTATATTTAATAAGCTAGATCTTTACCTTAGTATCTAGTAGGAAGCTATATAGCTATTAAGTAACTATATTATAAGCTGCTCTATAAGTAGTATTATTCTTTATTATCTCCCGCTATAGTGCCTATAGCTCTAGGTCTCTAGTAAAGACTATAATATCTAGGATATCTAAGTAGCTTACTAGCGCTTAGTCTCTCCTTACTGGGGGGCTAGTAGTAAGGTCTGCTTAGGGTTATATATAGTTAGGTATTAGCTATAGAACTCTTTCCTACTTCTACTTATTATCCTACCTCTAGGATATATCCTGCTGCTACTAAGAGAGAGCATTAGGGGCTACTACCTCCCTATTAGAGTGATACTTAATATAGAAGTTATATTAAAATAACTCCTCTACCTACCTACTCCAATATTCTATAAGGCGTTACTTTTTTTATAAAGCTTTTAAGCCCCTAGTAGTCTATTAGTACCTTAGAAGTAGGGATACTATATAGCTTTACTCTCTATATTTAGAGATAAGATAGTACTACTAGTAGCTCTTTATTATAAATAGAGTAGTTATATTCTACTAGTAATAGCTTCCTTAAGTGAAATAATACTAGGCGCTAAGTGCCCTCTAGGTAAGCTTAGGAGAGCACTCCTCTAAGAGCGAACCAAGAGCAATTCAACCTTCAGCATCCGTAAATCCCCTAAACCACTCGTAGAAATTCCCTAATGCTAACTCACCTTTAGAAATATTGGAGGTTGTAGAAAAACACACCAAGTCATTGTAATGATCTGGTGCTAAATACAAACATAAATATTGTAATTAAGTCTTTAAATATATAGTAAGGGTTCAGGGTTCTTTACAGATAATAGTATATTTATACATCCTACACATAAAATATTAATAGATACTGAATTTGCTGTATCTATATTATTTCTATTTATTTTAATGTTAATTAATATTACAGTTAGTGAGTAAATCTGATCTATGAAGATAGGTTAGTATTATTAGTAAAAGACCTATCTATAAATACAAAGAGTTTTGCTGTAGTTAGGTTAATGGGTATAAAGGTTAGGCCTTGATTGAAGTTCTCCTTTTACTATTTGAGGTAACGATTAAAAGCCTTTTTATTCTCTATAGTGGGATCTTAATGCTAGGCTGCAGCAGATAGGTTAAAATAGTCCTCAGGTTAGTAGATAGAGGCGATATATCCCCCTCTTGCTTTTTGCTAAATATATTGTTATGTTTATTTATTTAGAGATACCCCCAGGTTAATTAGCTTGATTTTAGACCCTTATCCCTTTTAGCGAAGATTAAGACTACTATCTTTGCCCAAAGTGATAATGCTACTATTAAATATTAGTGGGGACTTGGGGTTGATATGCTGCTTCGCTTTAGTAGTAAAGTTAGCCTTTTTGAGCTCTATATCTTCTTATTAGGAGAACTTTAGTATAGATAGTCTGATAGTATTATTAGTTTATATACGAATAATACTAAAGTAGCTATTTTTAGCTATTAAAGAGATTAATAGGCATAAGTTAAAAAATAATTAGTCTATCTTGAGATTCTTCTTGTAGTAGTTGCTATATGTAGCCTACTAATAGGTACTAGCCTCTACAATACTATATAACCGTTTAATAATCCTTATAATGCGGTTTTTAGGATATTTAGTGTAAATCCCTTTTAGTAGGTTTATAAAACTCAACCTATTAAGCTCTATTTGTAATTAGATATATACTTATGTAATATCGCAGAGCTATAGTATTTAGCTCTCTTTTATAAGCAATAGGGCAATAGTAAGAAGGAGTTACTAGCTAGCCCGCTATATCAGAGGGGACTAGGTAAGTATAGAGGCTTTTTTATTATTATTTTAGCCCTAAATAATAAGTCTTGACTTCTCATAGGGCTAATTAGTGCCTTTACCCTTTACCTTATGGACCATGTATAATTTAAAGATATAATATTAGCTATAGGTTATAGCGTTATATAGGATAATTTTAAATATATTATGCTTTTAGAGCGTAGTTATCTCTATAGTTAATGAGGCTAAAAAAGGGTCCCTAGGTATTTAGATAATTCTATCTTTCCGTAGTTATATAGCGAGGTTATAATCTGTTTACTCTTTTATAGTTAAAAACGTCATAGTATTACTAATTGTATTAGTAAGTACTTAGGCAGTAGTAGCTATAAAAGTATTAATTAGATATATTTACCCTGATGTTTCATTAGCTACTTATATACTTCTACGTATTAGGCCTGCTAGTAATATTTCTTAGACTTATTCTTCCTTATGGGGGCAGCCTCAGCAGCGCGGGATTAGGCCTATAAGTCCCCCTAGTAGCAGCATATTAGGACCTTTATGATTATCTAGTCCTATTGTTTATTTAGTATTTAGGTCTAGTAGAGGCGGCATAGCCTCATCAGCCTAGTACTACGGGCGGATAACTATTAATTAGAACGTCTAGAGCCCGCAGGGCAGGTTGAGAGTATAAGTCTTGCTATTAATAGCGAGGAGTTAGTATAGCCCTTACTAGCCCTTCTTTTCCCAGTAAACCTAGATTAGGGATAGTAGTAATAGCTAAAGGATTAGCGCTATATCTAGGCTATTATAGGTAGTAAGAGCGGCTATAACTTAGCGGGAAGCCTAATGCTTCTAGAGTTCCTCTATTGCTCTCTATATAGCGGCAGCCTATTGCTAGAGGTCTGGAGATGGGGGCGAATTATTATTAATTTGGGGGTAGGTACTAAAAACAAGTAGTATAGGCACTAGGCTATTAGGCCCTATAGTATTATTAATAGCCTTAATAGCTATTTAAAAGATAATCCCATAGTCTATATCAGGCAGGTCTTTATAAATAAATATATATGCTCTCTATAATACTATATAATATCACTTAACCTTACTAATAGAGTTATAAGCCTCAACTAGCACTTTAGTAGTAGTTATAGAAAGCGCATAAAAGGTATTTTACTACTCTAATAATATGAAGTTAGTATTAGCATTAGTAATAGCAATATCTAGCGGCCTGAGGTAGATATAAATCTAGTATTATTTAAAGGCATTAAGTATTATAGTTGCAGATAAATCCTTTAGGAATTTAGCTATATTAAATATAGTTATAGCATTAATAATATAGAGTACTAGGTGCTCTTTGAGGTAGATAATATTAATAACTATAGTATAGTTGAAGTTATAGTTATCTCTAATTATGAATTTGAATTAATTTAGTGCCCCTACGTTAAGTTAGTAGCATTTATAAAACTTTATGAGATATTTAAGTAGGTATAACTCAAGTTAGTGGCTAGCTTGCTAGAGCACTTTATGAAGTTGGTAGACTAATAGGTAGCTAAAATATTAATGGAGTCTTTAGAATTCAGCCTCTATGAGGTTATTATAGGCCAAAACATTCTCTATCTCTAATAATAGCTATAGGTAGCCTTATTTATATATAATAGATATAATAAAGTTACTCTATTATAAGTAGTTTTAAGGTAATTAAAGCATATACCTAACTTATCTATATCTACTAGATAGAGCAAGAAAGGGGTATTTATGGATACTATATAGAAGGTCATATCCCTAAATAGTATAGGGATAGTTATTATCCCTATTAAGCTAATAGCCCCTCCTAGCCTAAACCTTATATTTATTCCTTTTGCTATTATAGGGTTAATTATAATATTAGGTGTAATCCTCTTGAGTGCCTCAAATTAGCTCTTGCTCGCTATTAAAAATCCTGCTACTTTTATATTGGGGATAATACCTTAGAAGGTTTCTAAAGAGTATCTTCCTCTAAGTATGAATAATTTGATAGGTATAGGCCTGGCTAATTCTTCGAATAGATCTGAATATATGATAGCGTAGTAGGCTACTTAATTAAGCAATAGCCTCAAGATAGTCTTTGTATCTATAGTAGGGTCTAGATTAGTGCCCTAACTACTGTTTGGGTCTGCGAATTAGGTAAATAATATGTTATGCTACTCCTCTTTAGATTTACTATTATTATAATAGTCCCTACTCTTACTAAGCAATTAGAAATATATTTTAATCTCTTTATTCTCATTATTATTTGCTACTAAACTATTAAGTATTTCTTCTATAGCCCTCTTATATTAGGTTAAGAACTACTAGTAGGCTGCCTTTAACTTATTGAGGGCTTGTGGGTTATTTTACTATTATGAGTATACCTCCTCCCTTCTTCTTTTATATATAGTTAGTTAAATAGTATTGGGGTTCTTTATAAATATAGTATTTTATATTCTATTGCTATTATTTTGGGCTGTTTTTATTGTCTCTCTATAGCTTAAGCCTTTTAAATCTGCTATTTTATCTCTTACTATTATATTTACAGTTTATCTAGTATTATTTAGTGTAATATTAGCCTTGTAATAGTTAACTATTTATAAATGTTATTATTTTACTAATAGCAACCTTAAGTTATTTATAGAGGCTATTAAAGGTTCTAATAGGTTTATAGTGGCTTATTTATACTCCTTGATCTCTTAGCAGCTTTAGAGGAGTTAATTGCATAGTATCTTATTATTTTAGTAGGCTTTACTCAGTACTAGCTAAGTTAATATAAGGATATTAATTAGGATATCTAAGGCCTCTAATTTGGACTTTGAGGGATAGTCTGTTATAATTAAGATGAGGGTTTTATTATTCTATATCATAAGATAGGCTTAGGTAGACTCTTTAGTCTTAAAGCATCCCTTAAGCCTATTAACGATTTAGGTGCTCTTTAGATGACGCTATAGGTAGTAAAGGCTCTTATAGTAGCATTTTAGCGCCCTTTCCTTAAGTATTATTAGAAAGGCTGCTGGGGTTTAGTCCTTTGTAATACCTATTCTTTTATAAGTATCTTGAAAAATCTATAGTTTTAGCTTGAGAATATCTATACTTTTGCTACTATACTTTATCTCATTAGTATATATCTTCGTTAGGTCTGCAATTTAGCGTATTAATAGGCAGGTGCTATTGTCTTTTAGCTCTTAGTGATCCTCTTGCGGTCCTTCTGCAACCTCTTGCGGTCCTTCTGCGACGGGCTGACTTATCGTTAGGGCTGGGCTAGTAGCTGTAGCTGATGCTCTTATTAGTATTGTGAGATTATTATTCTAGAAGTTAGTAATATCCCTACTGAACTCTTCCCTATCCCAGGTTTTTGCAAATATAGTACTCCTCTTAATCTGCTTATTTACTTCCCTAGCAGTCTAGAAGTAGAAGTCATCTGTAGTTATAATATCATATAAATAGCTTTTGATGCTCGATCTATCCTAGATAATATAAATACCGTTATTCGTTAGATACTAGCGAATCATCTTTATAGGTGCTAGGCTTACTTTCTAGAAAAACCTAATAAGTAGGCTTGCAAAGTCTACTATGAACTCTATCTATAGGTCCTTGCTAAGGAGTTTGTTATATTTATAGGTTTTAATATAGTATAGGATCTTAGTAGTTACTTACTTTATTATATTGTTTTTATTAAATCCAATATCTTGGCCCTAGTCCTCCTCATCTACTGGGGCCTTGCTCTTTGCTAGTATTAGTAGTTCTATAATAAGCTTAATTAGCTATTAGCCTAGTAGTATTAGCAATATTAATATTGCTAAAGACCCCTTAGAAGTACGTATTTATAGCTATTTAAGTAGTAGTGGGGGTATTAGTATTGAGGGCTCTAGAGTTACTATTATATATAAATAAGGCGTAGTTAATAATTTAAAAGATTAATTAGGTAGTTATATACTATTTCTTCTAGTAATTCTAGCTCTCCTCGCCCTTAGCAATAGGTATTAATAGGAAGTAGTATTAACAATAAATAGCCCTTATATAAAGTAGAGGCTTATAATATATATAAGTCAATATTATTTCGTTATTATTTAACGTCTCTACTAGCTGGGTATTGCGTTATATAGTTAAATAATACGTTATTTGGGGCTTAAGTTATTTTGTTTTACTCTGACTTATATCTCTGGGTTAAATCAATATACTCTTCTTTTCATAACGTGAGGGTCTCAGGAGAGTTAATTATTGCGTGAAAGTTAACTATTAAGATATTAGTAGACCACTTTTATAATTATCTTCCTATTTGAGGGTCTCATAGTAGTAATATTCATAATAGTGAGGGTTGCATAACGGACGTAAGGATTAAATTAAGTTCTTTAAAGTAGTTAGCTTATATCTAACTACTTATAGTCTATTAATTAATCTAGGTAGCACAAAAGAGCTACTAGTCATAATTATTAAATAGATTTAATATATAAATTAATTATAGACTAGTAGAGCTTTCGTCTCTTTAAGTAGTAACCTTGCTGATCTGCGGTTTCATAGCGAAGCTAAAGTAGTATAATAGTGAAGTTAACTACTAATTAGTATTAGTTTTATATAGGTAGGTGATAGTACGCGCGCGTAGCCCTAATACGTATTGTTCGTATTGAAGCTATTCTGTAGTGCGAGTATGTGTATATCTAAGATACAAAATAGCTACGTAGGCAGTAGTGTTGTGCTATATTGGGCCTGCGAATACGGTCACGTGACGTACGCACGTATATATGATATCGTATCTCGCAGAGTGCCCATTCTGCCACTCCATGGGTTACGGGGTTATTGCGACAGTATTAGCGCTATATAAAAACTAGGGAGTATAATTAATAGATTCCCAACCTGGGACTAATAACCTATTTATATTAGGTCTTAAGGATAAGACCTTTAGAAGGGAGACCTAATGTTATTACTTATTATATAAGGATAATAGCTAAGTAACCTACCTAAGCGTTAGACGCCTAGGATAGAATATTCATACTGCAGGATTATAGTAATACTAGGGATGCCTACAGCATAGAAGAACTATAGTATAAGTTACGTGACGATAAGATAAGGAGTAATTAGTAGAGTATAGAACGAAGCGCTTAGTGATTAGTTAGCCTTGGTAACTAATTGCGATTACTAATATATAGAGGTAATTACCTAATATTAGGACTAGGGGCTATTTGGGACTTATATATAGTATGGACTTAGGTCTCCCTAAGGATAAACTTCTATAGCTCTTTAGCAATTAACTTTGTGATTACCCTAATAGGTACTCTCAGCTTTATTTTATACTGCGACCCCTTTATGAGGACTACAATTGAAAACCGTACTCCTTGAACCCCAAGATTCATTCAGCAATACAGCCCAGCAAGACTATACTGTCTACCTAGCGTTATCCCTCAGCTTCTGTTAGCAGAAACCTACTGTTGGATAGCTGACTGTAATACGTATCTACTGCTAGCTAATAGTAAGTTATTGCTTTATAGCGTATTTAAGTATTGACTTTAGTTAATATAGCGAATGCTAGCTAAGTGAGAGTGCGCTTTAGAGATAGCCTATTTAAGGACTCTTTTGGTACTATTGTAGCTAATATTATATTTAGTAGTATGGTGTTTTATATTATGCTAGTAAATACCCCTTTTGTATTGTGCTTAAGCGATATAGATCGAATAGGTATCTATTTTAATAACCTTTATAATTGTCTGTCTTAAGGTAATATTGCTGCGCGAGTTATATATAAATGGGGCTATGCCTAGCTATTGCTTAATTAGGAGGAAGCTTTTGCTTAAACTTGTTATTTGACAAATACTGAGCTTCGTTGTCTGTTACTGCCGTTTTGGCTATCCCTCTGTTGCTAAGTTGGTAGTCCTTTTCAGCTATGCTGGCTATTATCCCGTTTGAATAGTAGCAATTGAGCAGTTAACTAAGGTCTGCGAATGCTATTAATTGAATGCTGGAGCTCCTTAAAGATTCGCTTAATAATAACTACTATTTTAATTATGAAATTATCTATGACGTTATATATCTTAATGGTAAGGCTACTTTATATATTATTAATACTGCTACTAGCTTTAAGACTGCTTACTTTCTTTTCGATTTAATTACTAAAATAAATCAGGAGACCCTTTATCTCTGCTGGATTTATGTCTGCTAAGGACCCCCTGATCATATTTCTATAGATGCTGGGCTAAACGTTGCTGCTGAAGTTTTTGAGAATAACGTAAAATCTATAGCTATTATAGTTAAAGTTATACCTATTGAGGCCTACTATAGGATTAGTAAAATAGAGCGGTATTATAGCCCCTTTTAGCGCGCCTTTACTATTATTTAATAAGAGCTTTCTCGGGCGAAGCTTAACCTTGCCCTTTGAATAGTGGTTAAGGCTATTAATAATACTGCTGGTCCTAATAGCTTCATGCCTACTCTTCTCGTTTTTGGTGCTTATTTATGTATTAGCTATGATTTAACCCCTTTGCTAGATATAATAGCTTGCACTGAAGCTATTACTACTACTATAGATAAATTACGTAAAGAGTATGCTAAATATAAGGTTACTGTAAAAAGTAGTATAAAGATATTTAACTAAAGTTAAAGAAAATAAGACGGAGTAGATATAGGAGGAGATATTTAGAAAAATGAGGAGGTTATTTATCTAGTTTTATAACTATCTATTACTATAATAGTAGCTACTAAGTACTACCTTTATTTCTCTATTCCTGCTTCTTAGAGGCTATACTAATTTACTGTTAGGCTTTTTATTCTAAGTTCATTTTACTTCTATTAGGAATAGAGGTAAGGGAGGGAGAGTTGATCATTCTTTCTATTTAAACCTTATTAACTTGCTTATATTAGGCATTTAGCCCATTTATAGATATAAAACTACACTTTTAATTTCTCTAGCTCTCTCTATCCTCTTCCTTCTATCATATTTGCTATACTATATTATAATATATTATAAGCCTACCCCCTCACTAAAAATACTTAACTTTAAACTATCACGTTTTAGATATGTTTCTTTAATTTATCTAATCATACCTTAGTACATTAGGTCTGTAAATCAATTATTCCTATCTTTCCTATAGTTTAGATATAGTATTTTGCAAAAGAAAAGGTTATCTTCTATATTAATAAAAGATTAGATGCTAGCCTTTGGCAGATTTAGACCTTAAACCTTCTTTTGCTAAGAATTGGATAGTTAACTTATTTTGTATTTACTATACCGAATAGAAGCTAGTTTTGAACTTAAGTAGATATAATTAAAGATATACTAGGCGTTAAACTAGGCGGAGCTATGAGATATTAGCTACTGATTATTTATTATAGCATGCCTCTGCCCTCAAAAGAATAGGTTATTAGCTGGATATATCCTTTTAACCTCACAATAAGACGCACGCTTATTAAATACTAGTTTAGTATTTGGAAAGTACTATGTGAGTAGGTGCTTTCTTCCTAAATATAGTATATTATAGCTAGACTATTTAACACTATTAGTGCTTTAGAGACTAAGACTTTAATACAGCTTAATAATATTACTAGAGTTATTTATTATATTATTAGGCAAATTAAATATAGTTAGCTATTTCGCTATTACTTAATTAGAGGTATAGAGGAAGACTTAAACAATAGGGACTTTTGAGGTAGTGTGGAAGTAGAACTAAAGTCTAAAGTAACAGATATTCTTTTTATCTATTTATCTACTACTATAAGCAGGGTAGTAATTCTTTTACGTCTGCTAATTAACTTATAAAATAGAAGACGCTAGTTCTATAAGAGTTAATAGTTAAGAGAAGGAGTAAAAGATAGGATATAGTTAATAGTCTTTATTATAATAAGCTTACATAAGGTTAAGGGGCTAATACTTTAGAGGTCTGTATATAATAACTACTGGGGCCGGGCAGCGAACACGTCTTATTTTCTTTTAGCTTTCTTCTCCTTAGTTAGCACTTTAATTAAGAAGAACCTCCTTTAAATTAGGGTCTAATTAGAATAGTTAGGGGGGAGGAGCATCATAGAGTTTTTATCCTTCTTTTATCTTCTTTTTCAGACATATCTACTTTTTAATACAGACGGCACTATAATTATACCCATTATTATCTTACTATTTGTCTTATTCCTTTCTAATCAGATAGCTAGCTACTATAAGCTTATTTATAGGGTATAATATCACTTCGACAAGGCATGTCACCTGATTCCGCGATATCCCAGGGAGACCTCACTACCTAGGGGACTTCTGATCAGGAGTCCCTTAGCTCTGCATGAGTTTCCCTCCTCTCCGAGGACTATCTGGCAGTGATTCGCCCTTGCTGGCGTAGGACCAACGGCGCACGACTCTGTTCAGGGGTTGTTTTGTGTTGGTTTTGGTAGCTGTTCTTAGCTGCCTGCTCACACGCATCCTCTGCGTCGTTCCACTACGCCTTATGCTAACTATATATATGGACCCTTTACTGTAGATATCTAGCTTATATCTTCTCGACTAAGTTAGGACGTTCTTATAAACTAGGTCTTTAGTACTAATAAAAGAGCTAATAATAGTGAAGATAATTAATTAGTTTAATTAATTATTAGTAACTTTACTAATAAAGAGCAAACTCCAAGGCACTAAATATCTATTAAGATGAAAGGAGTTAGTTGAGAGGCGGTTTTAAGACTTAAGAAAAGTATCTCTAAGGAGAAGAGCCTAGAAATATAATTAAAGTGAGAAAAGAAGTATAAGTATTACCTTAAAGATTAAAAGACCTCTGCGCCTGATAGTATGGATATTAACTCTCCTAAACCTAGTCAAGATAATTTATAGATCTAATAGCTAAGTGGCGCTATGGAATCCAAAGAAATGAGGTAGTTATTAGAGTTTAATACTATTTAGAATGCTGGGATAAGAGATGCAATTAAGTAGTTCTCAGGGATAAATAATTAAAAGTAGCTAGTTAACTTAATGTAATGTATTAGTATGCTTAGGTTTACAAAACTATTAGTATTACTTTACTTCATGCCCTTTCCTTATAATTAAGTTTACTATAATTACTATAATAATAGAGCTAACTTGAAATATACTTGACTAGGACCTAGCTCTAAGCTAAATAAAAATAACTCTATTCCTATAGTGCCCTAGTATATTAGAGGTAAGAAAGAGTTTGGAAGTTACTTAGTAGTATAATATAGTAAAAGACTAAAAATTACTATAACAGAGTGTACTAACTATTTATTAATCTATCATATAAAAGAAGCCTTGACCATAAAATGAAATTTAGATAGTTATAATTTTATAGAACTACTATAAATAGTAATTAAAGGCTTCTCTTATAAGTATTATATTCCTTCTTATAGTATACCTTAGGTGTTAGGTAAGACCCCTAATAAGACTTTAGTAGAAGCTATAGACCTAGACCTAAAGAATGCAATCTATAATATAATAGTAATTATTTTATTTCTAAACTATAGTAATATATATTAGCAATTAACTATAGTAAATATTAAGTATAGGGCTATAGCTACTATTAAGACTTAGTATGGGACTTATTAAGTAACTAGAGGTTTATAGATACTATAAATAGCTTCAAAGAGTAGTATAAAGTATTGGGAGTTCTAAATTAGTTACTATAAGTCCTGTTGATAAGCTATAATATACTCAACTCTATATAATAATAGGATAGCTTTATATATAGGCTTTAATATATTGAATAGGCTTAGTTATTTACTTGAAAAGGCTTCGTATTACCTAAGTGAGATTAGATAGACTAAAGGGATCCTATTATCTTCCTAGAGTTAGAAATCCTGCGAGTTAATTAATATATCTCTACTATTACTTCTAAAGCTTTCAATATACTTGTTAAAGGTGGATAGCGTTCTAAGATATTATTATTTCGTAGTAGGCCTTTGAAAATTATTATCTTCTCCTTAACTTTATATTATATCTACTTCACCCCCTACCAATAGTTAACCTCCCATTACTAGCGAGGATAATATTATTTTCTCTCTAATCTAGAATACTGCTTTTAGTAATTACAGTTTGCTTGCGCCTGCGCCTGCGCCTGCGCTTATACTCATACTTATACTTACGCTACTATAGTTACTAGATTTGCTATGTTTAAATAAGTACAGTTATAACTATAAGGACTATATATAGTAATAGGTAAATCAATAGGAGTAGATTAAATAGAATACGCCTAAGGGAATATATTATTATAACCTTTTGCACCTGCTTTGATAGGGTAGATAGTTCTAGCTACATTAGAGCTTAGAATAAGATAAGGTATATAAGGAGGAGTATTAGAAGGCTTATTAGTATTAAGTCTATTGGAGTTAATAAAGGTCTAGATATCTTTAGAGTATATAGATATGTATAGACTTAAGTACTAATAAGGATAATTAGTAGGGCTCTAAGCCTTACCTCTATAGAAAAGATTGATATTATAAAGATATTAGGGAGTTTATAAGATAATAAATAGTTAAAAAAGAATTAAAGGAGGTTAGGAGAGATTTCTATAAGATGCTTTTAATTAAGAAGGAAAAGTATAGGAGAGAGCTAGAAACCCTTCCCTCGACCTAGAGAGGTTAGAGGGCGTATTCATATATAGAAGATCTAGGCTTATAACTATTATAAGCCTATAGGTAGAGGTAAGAGGAAGTTATAAAACGTAACTATCTTCACTATAGATAGTTACGCGCAAAGCGTAGTAGAATAAGCAGTAGAGTAGGTTAAATTAGTAGGCGCTATACTAAAAGCTAAAATAGCTACGCACGCAGGGCTGCAGCAGAGCTACACAGGACTGCTAGTGCTATGGTCCTGCATCACGATAATACTAAGGTAGAGGAAGGCTTTTAGGGGAATATTAGTAAGTATAGCTTATACTATATAAATAGCTATGACCGCTTTATCTAGTAACTAGAAGTAAAATGGATTATTATTCTCTATCCCTTTAAAGTACTAGGGAGAGTTAGGTTAGTAGGCTGCTAGTTAGAAAGATATTAAAGAAAGGGTCTATATATAAGATAAGTATAATAACTAAGATAAATAGAGTAGCTGAACAGCATTATCACAATTTATTATAAGCTTGTTAGTATTCTTATTTATAAAATAGCCAGCATAGTAGTAGGGCGGTCTAGTAAGTAACTACTGGGATGGGATAGAATGGCTTGGCTGTTTAGTTAGCAGGCCCACTGTTAATGGGGTCTAGAAACGGAAGACTGCGATGCGGGGAGGGGAGGATCATAATTTTTTTTCATTATCACCACTATTATCCATAGTCTTTTTAGCCTCAAGGGGCTTATACCTTAATTGTGGAGAATAGGATGAGGCATAAAAGTGGATCCACAATTGCAGCATTGCAATTGCGACCTATATACTACGACATTAATAATCCCATATATAATTTCCACAATATCTCTTTTATTTTAAGCCCAATTCTTCCCATTCTTTCTAATTAGATCTGTAAATCGCAACGCATATCTTTTAAGCCTACTTTTATTATTCCGATCCTTTCGTAAGTAGTATTATATTATTTACTATCTTTATAGTCCCCACCAGGCTCCTGTTCATCATAATAGTGCCTAGAGGCGGATCTTTTTGCTCTTTACTAGAACCCTCAAAGGTTTCTAAAAGAGTGGGGTGCCTTTATTACGTCCGGACGTCCCGCTATTATAACACATACTAATATATATATACTCCTTTTCTAGATAATTGTAATATCTAGCTACTATAAAGAAACGAAGAAATAAAGATATAATGATATAATATATAAATAAGAGCTAGATAGAAGAGAATAAGTAATATGTAGACCTATTAGCTTATAGAGAGATTACTATAGCTAAGCGTTGTTTTGAAAAGTTGATAGGAATTGTAAAGACCCTAAAATCCTCCCTTCTTTTAGTATTTTAGGTAGAACTAACTATTTCTTCTTTTTCCTCTCTTATATCCCTCCCTCTTTCTTAATTACTCTTATTTACTGCTAGTCTTTTTAACTAGTCTATTATAGCTAAGATAGCTAAAAAGCTATAGATAAAACTAATATAGGAGAAATAGTAGTCTTACTAAGCTAATAAGTAAAGTGAGATTAACTAGATTAGTAAAAGAATATTAATAAACCTATTTAATACGGCCTAGAGTGCTAAGAGCAAGTATATTAATATATAAAGTATTTTAATATAATAAGCTATAAGATTTTGAGATAGGAGCCTCACTAGGGAAGACTTTCCCAATTTAAATATTAAGACTTAGAGTGGGATTACTACTAGGGTAGTAAGACTAAGGCTATAAAGCCTTTCTATATTTATTTATATTCCTTTCTTTTTTTATTACCTTTTGTTTTATTATTTAGAAGACCTATTATTACCCCCTTTACCTTTAAAAATATCAGGAAGTTATACTAATCTATCTACCTAGTAATATCTCATAGAGATTCAATAAATAATTACTTAATAACACTCAAATATAATTAACGTAGTATTTACAGACCTATAAATGATATAACTGCCTCTTATTCCAGCAACCCGGATACTAAGTCCTCTTCTAGCAAAGAGAAGCAGCCTAAAGAACAGTTTCTAAGCCCTTTATTTAGCAAGATATAATCTCAAGCTTTAAATGAACTAGTCTCTGAGGATAGTAAAGATAAGCCTACAAATCTCAACTTAGGGCTTAACCTAGCCTCCTTAAGCCCTTTTAGCATATTAATAAGGGGTTATACTAACTAGGACTTTGCTATCCTAGCGGATATCCTCATAAAGTATCCTACTATCGCTATAATAGCTCCCTATTTAATTAGAGCGCCTAAGTTTATTAGAACTAATATCTTAGACTTCCTTATAGAGTATAAGAGCCTTTTAAAGCTATATTATAAGGTTGAAGAGAATATAAAGAACAAAGTCTATATATATAGTTCTACTAACTATAGAGATATGGTGGGACTATATATTAATAAAGCTAAGATCTAGGCTAAAGCTAAGGAGAAACTTATTTACTAATTTAGATTTATAGACCTAAAGACTTAATAGGATCTGAATAAGGACCTTAGGAACCTTATTATAGGACCTTATATTAAAGATAATAATTCTTCCCTAGTTATAGCCTTAATTACTACTATTCACTAGCTTTATTAATATACTATCTACTGAGGATATTAGGAAGAGCAGGAGCCTGGTGGGGACTGCAAAGATAGCAAACAACACAATACTACCTACGAACGGATAGGAATAATAAAAGTAGGCTCAAAAGATGCGCGTAGCGATTCGCAGATCTAATTAGAAAGAATGGGAAAAATTAGGCTTTAAATAGAAGAGATATTACAGGTAATTATGTATAGGATTATTAAGGTATAAGTCCCCTTGAGGCTAAAAACGACTATAGATAATAATGAGGATAAGTATTAATATGTGAATAATAGATCCCTCGCAGTCTTCTATATTAGACCCCATTAATAGTGGGCCTGCTGACTGAATAGCTAAGCTATCCTGTCTCATCCTAATTATCCCCTTGAGACTTACTTAAGGACCCCTATAGGGAGTCTCAATAACTAATTAAAAACAAAAGAAACAAAAGAAATACTACTATATAGAGCCCTAATAGCAGACTTATTTCATTATCTCCTTTATAGTGGGCGGTCTTACTGCAAAACGGGGCTATTATTAGCTTTCGCCCTCTGCCTCAGTTCATACCTTAATGACTACCTCTCCTTCTCTAGCTCCTCCTTATATGCCTTATCCTATTCTAACCCCTAATATAACTGAAACTATCCTCCCCATTAAGGTGGGTATGAGAAGTTATAGTGATATACCCCCTCAGGCGTGTTCTGTTCGATCTAATCCCACTAATCTACTTATTATTATATATAGTCCTCATAATTACAATTATGCTTATCTAAGGCTTTAAGTTAATTAGAATAACTTAGTGGGTCTACTAATAAGATCCTAGAAGGCCTTATAGGTCTTAGGTTGGGGTCGGGGCTCTATAGATATTAATCTTCGATTTAGTATCCAAGATGATCAAGCTCTCCATTAGACATTTCAGATAACGGCGAGTTTAGTGACTATAGTAATATAGATATAGGCCCTAGCGCAGGTGCAGATAGGGGCGGACTGTAATAACTAGAAGGGGGGTCCTAAGTTAGAGAGAAGATAATATTATTATTACTACTAATAGGAGGCTAACTATCTATAAGGCTAGATATAATATAAAGCTGAGGGAAGAATAATAATTTCTTAAAGTCTTCCTAGGAGATATTAATATCTCTTAGTGCTAACCTACTTTTAATAAGTATATCACAAAACTCCAAAGTAATAGTAGAGATATACTAATTAACTAATAGGATATTAAACTCTATATTAAACTTTAGGAAAGTAGTAGGATCCCTCTAGACTATTTAACTATACTAAGGCAATAGGAAACCTTCCTAAATAAACGCCCGAGCCTACTCAATATATTAAAGTCTATATATAAACCTATCTTATTATTATATAGAGTTAATAATATACTAGCTAGTTAATAAGATTTATAGTAACTAATTA